>CAUYRH010012217.1:0-68578 GCA_963574655.1 Perodicticus potto | reverse complement strand
ATTAGTTTGCATTCCCACCAGCAATGTAGAAGTGTTCCCTTTTCTCCACATCCACGCCAACATCTCTGGTTTTGGGATTTCATCATGTGGGCTAATCTTACTGGTGTTAGATGATATCTCAAGGTAGTTTTGATTTGCATTTACTCTGATGATTAAGGATAATGAGCATTTCTTCATGTCTCTGAAGGCTGTGTGCCTGTCTTCTTTTAGCAGGAGGGATCACGCTACCAGACCTGAGACTGTACTATAAATCAATAGTGATCAAAACAGCATGGTACTGGCATAAAAACAGAGAGGTAGATATTTGGAATAGAATAGAGAACCAAGAGATAAGCCCAACTTCTTACCGCTATTTGATCTTTGACAAGCCAATTAAAAACATTCAGTGGGGAAAAGACTCCCTATTTAACAAATGGTGCTGGGAAATCTGGCTGGCGACCTGTAGAAGATTGAAATTGAACCCACACCTTTCACCACTAACGAAGATAGACTCATAATGGATTAAAGGTTTAAACTTAACACATGAAACTATAAAAATACTAGAAGAAAATGAGATTTTACAAGCAAGGTTAGCAAAAGACATCTTAAAGAGACTGTAGGGAGACAAGTAACATATTTTAGAAATAAAACCACCACTTAGGAAAGCTCAGGGGCAAGAAGTAATGCAACGCCCCTAGTATAAATGCACCATTTAAGCATTAAGATGTGTCCAACCGAGTGATGAGTCTACTCTGTTCTGTTTTACACAACTAAGTAAGTAACACGGAACACTCACACGGAGTCTTTTTTTTTTTTGCAGTTTTTGGCCGGGGCTGGGTTTGAACCCACCACCTCCGGCATATAGGGCCGGTGCCCCACTCCATTGAGCCACAGGTGCCGCCCTCACATGGAGTCTTTAAATGTGGGATGTTTCCCTAACCTAAGCCCCACTGCAGGAGGTGAGGTCATGTAATTGACTACAGATGCCCATCAAGCAATGAGCAAATGAGAAGGATCTAACGTTCATACATTTTTACTCTCATCCCTTTGCTGCCTCTGGAACTACATAAGAGAAAGTGTTAGTACTAGGGTAAAAAGGTGAAATCAATAACCTGCTTGAGGTTGTATGAGGAAAAAAATGTGGAATAGCCTTCTTCAAAGATGTTAACACTGCATTCCTCTGTCTAAAATAGATTTACCCTTGATTGTGAGTTCTGTACACAACATAACAGGCATAAAAAGTTGTACTGTTGTTTGGCGGCCCAGGCTGGATTCCAACCTGCCAGCTCCAGTGTATGTGGCTGGCGCCCTAGCAGCTGAGCTACAGGCACCCAAGCCACAGATTACTACTTCTTTTAATCAGCATATGCTTTAAATTTTCTGTATTAAAATTTTGAATTATGTTTTGGGTGACTTCTAGTGTTGCAGGACTCTGCCGAGGAGGATCTGAGCCCAACTGCCAGCACACCCTGACGAACTCTGATTTCCTCGGAACAGGATCAAGTAAGTTGATTTTGTTTGGAATTTTGATTACAATGAAAAGTCATAACAATTTCTCCCATGAGTAATGATTTGATTAGTAGAGGTTATGAGTAAATGTTTGAAAGATCCAGGTAAAGCACACTTCTCTACATAAAGAAACTCAGATGTAAACATGAAGAAATCAGCCTATGAGAGTCTGATTTAGAAGAGCTCCATATTTTCACAGGTTGTTTTATAACAAATTATACTATTCCTTTCTGAGAAGCACTGGGATAAACAATAGGGTTGGAATTTCCAATATGGCATTGAACATTGAAATAGTATTATCATGGGTTAGTGTCAGGTGATGACTTCAAGCTCAACCTTCAACTCAACTTGGTAGAGCCCAAACAAGTGGCCTTGGGATGGTTTCTGAATTTCTTTGACACTTACTTAAATTAATAATAAAAAAAAATACTTGTTTACAAATTTGCGGTGAGGATTGAGGGTGTCAGCAGCTCTGAGTGGGCCATCAGGGTGGGACTAGCCCATCAATCTTGCTTCGCTGTGTTTTCCCCACACCTCATTTTCCTCCCTCTCACGCTGTCTATCTATTTAGAGGGATTATACACGGCTTCACCTGGACTCCTCTTGGCAGAGGAGTACTGTATTGTAAAAATACAACTAGATAGTAATTAGAGATTTCATTCTTTGTTTTTAATTATATCAACTCAGTACATTTATCTACTGTTAAATAGTTTACACAGGCAGCACATTGTTGATCCTGATTTATTTAATCCACACATAAGCTTATACGTTACTACTAGCATCACAAGTGTTAATTATCACTAGTGCTAACAGTAATTAACATTATATATTGAGATTAGAGGAAAACCATTTCACTTGTGTGTAATAAATCACAGCATCCTGTCTTCCAATCCATGTTTACTGCTTCTGCCACCACACAGCTTCTGCCTCTTCCTAAACCATCAGAAGTAATGCTTGCCTTTCACAATTTTCTCACTTAAATGTGAATTATTATTTGAGTAATAAGGAAATTCAGAGGAGGGAATTTACTACAATTTTTATGTACGCTATTCAGTTGTTAAAAAATACTATGCGAAGAACTTGTCAGATTCTTAAGGTATGTTTAAATATATAGTTTATTGAGTATAATCCAAGTAGTTTATCAACAAAAATTAAAGGTTATTTCATGATTGCCTTTCACTCATTTGGCAGCAGGAGTAATTTGATGTAATTCTCATTGGTCCTTAGAGTGCAAACTACTAAAATTCAATTAGTTATGTGGAATCACTCAATGAGTCCTGGTTTTCCTCAACATCAATTTGGTGAGAAAAGTGGATTTTTTTTTTCGGCTTTCCTGCTTTGCATTCACTTGCCTATGCTTCTGTCAGAAATCTTATCAGAGAGGATTTACTGCAAAGAGGAATTTAATTTTTATTTCATTAAAATTGTAACTATTTTATATTTCTAATGTGTGCATTATTTATAATGTATTACATCATTATATATTATAAATATATAAACTGTCTAAAATGCTAACTCATTTAATTAAAGATCAAATTTTTTTTCAGGTACTGTATTATACTGAATTGCCTTGGATACATAGAAACTATTTATCATTCAGCGCTAAAAAGAAATGAACCATCAACAAATGAAAAAACAAGGAGAAAACGTAAACACATATTATTAAGGGAAAAAAGTCAATCTGCAGGGTTACACACTCTGTGATTCCAATTATATGACATTCTGGAAAAGGGAAAACTGTAGAGACAGTAGAAAGACCAGTGGTTGCCAGGGTCTGGGGAGAGAGAGGGATGACTAAGTGAAGCATGAGAATTTTTAGGGCAGTGAAATTATTCTGTATGATACTATTAATATGATGATGGATCCATGACATTATACAACTGTCCAAACACGCAGGTTATACCACACCAAGGATGAGCCCTTAACGTAAATTACGGATGTTAGGTGTCGGTACAGGTTCATCTATTACAAACATGCCATTCTGATGGGGGTGTTGATAAAGGAGAGGCTGTTTGTGCAGCAGAAGGGAAGGAGTATGTGGGACCTGCCTGTTCCTTCCATACAATTTTTCTGTGAACCTAGAAGTTCTCTTAAAAATAATGTCTATTAAATACTTTCTTTTTTGAAAAGGGAAAATAAAGAATTATTTCATTTTATTACATGAGAGATTAATCAGAAAAATAAGTAGATCTTAAGATATGGAGAAATTATTGTTAATGGAAAACAGGTATGAAGGACAGAATTATAAAACATTGTTCACAATACTGTAACAATAGAGACATAAATCTAGCTTTTTTAAAAAAATTATTTGCTTTTACTTGTATTTTTAAGAATCTCATGAACACTTGCACCAAATCCAAGTACCAGGGTCAAATAACTCCCCTGGGGCGGATGCACCTCACACGTTATTTTTCTTATCTTGTTCCTCTGTCAAAACCAGAAGTAACTGCTAGTCTATATTTTAATAATGGTTATTGTATAATAGGTCATGCACACACAAATGTGTCTGTGTGGTTTAGTTTATACTTTAACTTTATTAAAAACATCAAGCTATATGTAGTGTTCTAAGAGTTGAATTTAAAGCATTCAACACTACGGTACCAAGATTCCACCAAGTTATTACACATGCCTGAAGTTCATTTTCACTGTTCTATCAATTTCCATGTTGAGAATACATCAAAATGCACTCATCTAATCACCTACAGATGAACATTTGGGATTTTGAGTATTATGAAGAGTGCTTCTATAAAAACCCTATACGTGTTTCTTGGCATATATATGAATGAATTTTCATGAATATTTAGATAACAGTGAGATATGAGGGACCCAAATGTTTACTTTCCATATTTGTCCCACCAACTTTTTGTCAAGCTACAGTATCAGGGAATGGAAGTGAGAACATAGGTAATTCGTAGGGAAAGTAATTAAATTATAAGGATCTTAAAAATAAATATCAAAGTCAAATAACTAAAGTATTTTAAGGGCAGCTTCCCACTTGGCCCCCCACACTGCTGGAGGTTCTGTTCTCCAGCTTTTGCATCTTCCTCTTTTGTTTATCATGCTTATCAGGCTTTCCAACAATAAACTCTATCCTATCACTTTAAAAAAAATTTTAAGTGAAACAAAAATTAAAAAATTAAAAAAAAGATTTTCACTTCGGACCACGGTGGAGTAAAAGCGGTCGCATGACTGTGTCTCACTCACCTGCACACTATAACAACAAACAATAATTAAAACAAAATATGTGAAGTAATGGCTTTCTAGATATGTGATAAGAGGCAGTGAAGGATAAGGATCTCTGAGAGACAGAAGGTCAAAATTGGGAGAGGACTGAAATGTTCCCAGCTTACAGTTTGGAGACAATTTCTAGGCCATGTCTCAGAGAGAGGGAAGAAGGGCTACTCTCAGTAAGTTGAGAAGGGGAAGCTTGTCTGGAGGGAACGATGTAGCCAGAGTTCACAGAAGACAGTATCAGAGAAGAGAGGGCCGCACAGAGACAGAATTCCAGAGATCACTTAGGAACCCTTCACGTCTTTGGCAGAGTATATGAGGAAACTAAGGGAAGCCCAGGAAGCAACCACAAGAAAGGATTAGGGGTAACGTAACAATGTTCATCGCTCACGTGGCAAGGAGATGGTTCCTGATTCTACCAGACAGGCTGGAAAACATAGTGCGGCATAAGGCATTAGATACCAGACACAGAAGGAACTTGCCTTAATGGTGGGGAATAATTATTACCCTTATCTACAGTGAGTTCTCTTCTGACCCTCCCAACAAAACAAAACATAAAAGCAAAATCTGAAACAATCAATTTGATTCCAAACTTCACTACAACCCAAAACAAAACTGAAAAAAACTTGCAGGAATACAAAAATATCCAGCACTCAATATGGCATAGTTTTCTTTTTTTCATTAAATCATAGCTGCATACATTAGTGCATTTATGGGATACAATGTGCTGATTTTATATACAGTTTGGAATGGTTACATCAAACTGGTTAACTTAGCCTCACCCCACTTGTTTAACTGTTGTGTTAAGACATTTATACTCTACTCTTAATAGGTATGACGTGTACCCTTGTAATAGGTGAGGTCCCACTGATCACTTTCCCTCCAGCTGGCCTCTTCCCTCCCCTCCCCTCACACTCCATTTCCATCCTTCATCCTGGGCTACAGTTTTTATCACTGATATGAAAGTGTGGATGATTATATATTGTTTTCATAATAGTATTGAGTAAATTGGATACTTTTTCTTCCATCTTTGGGATATTTTACTAATAAGAATATGTTACAACTACAGCAGCATCTCAGGATACAAAATCAATACTTAAAAATCAGTAGCTTTTACATATATCAACAATAGTCAAGCTGGAAAAAAACAGTTTAGTTACAGCAAAGTTTTCAGTGACTGAAGATAAAAATTGCCAAGTATGGAAAGCAGAAAAATACATTGCATAATGAAAAGAAAAGAAAAATCAATTGATTTAAGTTTTCACATACTTAGAATTAGAAGATAATTACATTAATATAATTACTTTAACTATATTACGTGTGCTCGAAAAGCTAAGAGACAACAAATACATGAAAAGGGTATAAACAACAATCCTAAAGATGAAAACTACAAAGTGTAGGATAAAAGATGCCTTGGATGAGTTTAATAACAAATTAGACACTGCAGAAGAGAAAATCAGAGAGGGTGAACCCAGAGCAAGGAAAATTAGACAAAGTGAAATGCAAAGAAAAAAATCACTTTGAATAATCTAAAGAAATACTTCATTGAGTTGTAGAACAATTTGTCGTAGCCTAATATACATGTAATTTAGACTTCCTAAAGGGGCTAGATAAAGTATTTGAGGAAATTATGACACAAAATAAAAAACAACTTAGATGAAAACTATACACTCACATATCCAAGAAGCTTAGCTAACTCCAAGCACAAGAACCATGAAGAAAGCTACACCAACCGTGTAATAACCAAATTGTTTAAAACTTAGTGTTAAAGACAAAATCTTAAGAGCAGCCATAGGGGAAACAAAAAAGCCATGCTACATATGCATGAGCAAAGATAAGAATGACAACAAAAATTCCTTTAAAAACAATGCAAGTCGGAGTGAAGCATTATTTTTCATCTTTAACTTTAAGGTACTGTAAATAATAACAGGTGAATATTATTCGGACCTTAATGAATTTTTGTTTTATTTTACCTTTTTATGTAGTTCTTTTTAGTTTTCAAAATATTAAGAGACTACAAGCGTTTTTGTTACATGAATAAAAATTATAAGTCAAACACATGTAAACCTCCCCACACACAACCAAGAAAGACTGATAGAGTACATTAAAACTGAGAACTTTTTAATATTAATGGTATAAACTCATGAAATTAATATAAAAATAAGTATTTCTTTGTTTTGAAAAGACCTAGAAATAATGGCAAGCCCAAAGTCATGCGCTCTCACAGCACCTAGACTTGGTTTTCATAGAACAGTTTCTGCTAATATTAGAAATCAGGTTTCCTTGGAAAAAAGACTGACTCTAGTTGAAGGAAGGTTTTGAGAAAGCCCAGTAAAATTGGGGTTACAGTACCAGAGTGGGGAGGAACCCTGCCCTACTGGGAAATTAAAGGAAACTAGAGGTGGTATTAACAGTGTGCCTTTTAGAGGATGTGTTTTTTGACCTGGCAGACTGCATAAGGCCTAGTTGTCCGATTTGATGAGGGCTCCTCCCTGGGAACTTGTTTATACTGGCAGGTGTCCTTGTGGCTCTTGTCTTACCCGTGTCCAATTTATGCTTGACTGTGACCTTGGTGCTAGGCGTCCCACCTTGAATTCTTCCCTACTCTGCCATTTCCCCTCATAACCCACCTTCCTGGCATCCTAGTCAAAACCCAGGCTGGGGCAGCCCCTAGATCGTCAGATGGAAGGTGCAACTACCACAAAAGGAAACACTTTCAAAGATTGCTACTTACAGATCCTGACAGTGAATCAGGAAGGCAGACTGGTCAATGCTGGTCACACTGGGCGAGGAATGAGGAGTCAGGCAGAGAGAAAGAGCACGTGTGACCAGTAGCAGTGCACGCACATATAAGGGACTAGCGTGCAGGTCACTTAAAGTTTCATGAGGAAATACCTGAACGGTCCCTTTATAAGAAGCCCAGGGAAAGTGGGGAGCATATTCTGGTAGGGTCTCTAAGTTCTTATCTCTGGCCACCCACGTGGCTTGGTCAACTGGGGTATAGAACTACAAACTGTGTCAAGGAGGCTGAGCTCTGCCTCTGGTCTGAGAAGTTAAACTTGTATTATTCAGAATGGATGCCGAGGCACATGAAAGTGTAATAATTTACACTAGGGAGCAGGAAACAGATGAACATGAACCTGGAAAAACAATAGGATAATGTCTAAAAAGGGACCTAGCAGCCCATTTACGAACCTCCCTTGGTCTATGATGCATATGTGGAGCATCAGTAAAAGATAATAATTGCAATTTGCATTAAAATATATAAAATAGGTTTAGATAAATTCAGTGATAATAATGTTGAAAATATCCAGGTGGGAAATTGTAGTCATTCACTATCTGTGGAGGGGCCGGCAAGGGGGTGGTGCAGAAGGAAAACTCTCACGCTGTATTACGTCCAATGCAAGAACCCATGGTGGGTGCAGAGGCAGCAATTCACATGCTCAGAACGCAGCGAGAAAGAGCTGGCCTGAGCGAAGACTTCAGGTGTCTTTTATTGAGCATGAAACGTGTATACGTGTAACACATCACAGAACAAAAGTTAATCATAGATGAGAGAAACTCTAACCTCACTTCTCAACATAAAGGTAAGAGTCATTTTCACCATGACAGTGAAGAGCAAGCAAGTAATAGGATAAAGCAAAAGAGAGCATCTCAAGAACAATGTCATAAATCATAGGCCTAAAAGTTACAAAACAAGTGCGCACAAAGCTTGGGGGTAAAGTCGAGCTGCCTTGACTCTTTCTGTTGGTTTTACTTTATCCTTTGACATGCCCAGCAGATCTTAATTTATAATCACTAAACATTCTGTTTAAACCCCCTGGTTGTTTCCAACCCTGCACTGTATGCAGCTGAGGAGGGGTCACTGGGGTCTGGTCTGTTCCCAGCAGACTCAAAAATGTTAGTTCTGGTCAGTCTTGTTGCTGAACATGCCATTTATACCCTCAGGTCGTTTCCTACCCTGGCTGTGTGGACCAGGGACGAGTAGTGGAGTCTGAGGAAACCAGGCTCCTGTCAACAGACCCTCCAGAATGTCAGCTGAAGCTATATTTTGTCCTTGATCTTTCACCCATATCTCTACCCCACAGGAACTCGTTAGAAGATACTAGGAAACAAACTTATTATTTTAAGAATGGTCACATAAGGATAAAGAACGAAGCATTTTTCTATGCCTTTTTGTTATCTCTGCCTAAGGGCAATGTATTGTTAATGAGAAGAAACTCCTCTTTATAGCAGCATTCCACTAATAACCAAGGAAATAATGATAGAATTGGAATATTACCTATTAGCAGCACCTAATCAAATAAGAGATAATAGATAGTAAACATCATAAACAAAGGCAATTGGGTTTAATGTACATTCCAATGAAAGTATACAATGTCTTCTATAAAATAGTCTTACAAAAATGTAACTCTATCTGATAAAGATTCTAGATCTCATAACCAATTTGCACAAGTGCAAGAGAAATAAGAGTTTGTTAAATTATATCCTAATAATACAAATCGCAAACTTAGAACTATAGATATTCTACAGAGAAATTAATTTTTTAACAAAAATAATTCTAGGGTAAAAAATAGGGAAACATATATTAAAAGGCACTCCTAAAATTTCAACCAATTACAATGCATAGACTTATATGGATTGACTTTTAAAAACTATAAAAATTAAGATGATTGTACAAATGATATCAATAATTTCAAGACATTAATCAATATTATTAAGTCTATAAGGATGATAATGGCATTGTGGTTATGATTTTTTAGCCCTAAAGTCTTTTGTTGCTCCCACTGGTTTTATTTCTCTGTCTACTACAAAGAAGAAGAGAAATTTGCACCCCCCTGCCCTGCTCAGCTCTCACTAAAACTACCATTCCAAGCTCACATAAAAAACATAAAAGCCCACATATGCTTATCTGGCATGCATATTTTCTAAACATTTTCAAACATTTTGGGTACTTGAATAGAATAGAAGTAATTTCATCTAGACAAAAGAAGTTTTATAGTATTTAAATGTAATTATTCAAACATAGTGCATTTGAACAGGAAAGAGAAAGCAAGGGAGGAAAGAAAGAAATATACATTTCAACATACTGCTATATAAAAATATCCATGACTATGTCAGTATGGAGGCTCACACCTGTAGTCTCAGCACTGGAGGAGGCTAAGTCAAGAGTATCACTTGAGGCCAGAAGTTTTAGATCAAGCCTTGGCAATCCAGTGAGATTCCATCTCTATTAAAATTAAAAGGTACCTGTATTTGGTAACATTGAACATAAATAAGTGTTAACTAATAGACAGCAGAGAATCATCTGTGCCATGAAATCATCTGGAGGTCAAAGATTGAAAAACAACAAGAAAAACAAAGGACATATAACTAAAATACCTTCATATATTTAGTTTTAAAAGTCAAATACAAAATTACATTTCTGTGCTGACTTTCATGAAATATTCTAACATTATATCACCATGAAAACAATAGCATTTGATATTTTTTATATCGATAAGTTAATGCAAACTTCTGCTGTAATATGGTGCTTAGTATTTATGAATTGGAACAAAAATCATATTTATTGGATTTGAGAGTACTAATGAGTAAAAAATATAACTAGCTGAAAAATACATATAAGTTACATAGCATTTTATTACCATGGGATATTTGTATATTGTTCACATTGATAATTTTATTTTCATGTTCTATAACCAGACCAAGATATGTTAAAATATTCAGGCATATTTGTGAAGGCAGTTCAGAGATCAATACTAACATACTTATACTTCTTTATTTAAGCTACTTTCATGCGAGCTTTCAAGTAAGTATTTTAAGGTCTATTAGATGGTTACAAAAGTCTTTGTTCCTTTCCTCTTAAATATTTTGTGTTTTCCCCTTCAA
Source organism: Perodicticus potto (assembly GCA_963574655.1). Classification (NCBI taxonomy): domain Eukaryota; kingdom Metazoa; phylum Chordata; class Mammalia; order Primates; family Lorisidae; genus Perodicticus; species Perodicticus potto. The sequence goes on along the minus strand of CAUYRH010012217.1, from coordinate 57,970 downwards.
TAGAAAGCATGTGCTGTAAGAGAATGATGGGCCAGATGAAAATAACTAAGCAGTAAAGTCACCGAATGGCCACAATTTAGAAGTGCTTAGTCTTATGCAAGGCAAACAGAAAGACTTGAAATTATTGACATTTATTGAGTATCAGGTCTTTTGTAGTAGCTAAATGAAGTACCTTTTCACATCATTCAGCTTAATTCTCCTAACAACTTTTTGATCGCATTGCTATGACAGAGCCGGTGATGATTGGCTGTTCAGGCTGCCATAACAAAATACCAAAAATTGTGTGGCTTAAACAACAAATATTTATTTTCTCACATTCTGTAGGCTAAAAGTTCATGGTCAAGGTGCCAACTAATTCTGCTTCCCATGAGGGCTCTTTTTCTGGCTTGTAGATAGAGGGCCACCTTCTCCCTGAGTTCTCACAGGACACAGAACCATATGGTATCTTTCTCTTTTTATAGGAGCATGAGCCCTATTTGATCAGGGCCCCACCCTTTTGACCTCATTTAAGTTTTACATACTTTCCGGAAAGCCTTATCTCCAAATACTGCCACATTGTGTGTTAGGGTTTCAACATATAAAATTAGAGGGGATACAATCAAGTCCACCGTATTTTCCAATCATTCTGCTTATTTCCTCATGTTTTCCAGCTCTACTGCAGTAAGATATAGACACTGAATAGTTTTAGCTAACAGGGTGAGATGTAAATAATATATATGTCTTCAAGGTCTAGATGGAAAGGAACTAAAATAGAACTCCAGCGGTCTCTTCCTCTGCTAATGCAGGTGACTGAAGTGGACCTTGTGTTGACAGTGGAGCCTCCATTTTCCTTGATTGCGGGAAGTCCTCGCAGACCACGGCCCCCTCGCCAACATGTAAAGTGATGAAAACGACGAGCGTGAATTCAGGCCAGCCACTGCACAGCTGGAATGGCTAGTTGTTGCCGCTTATCTGTATTTACACACTATTGAAGGGTGCTTAGTGGTATAAGTTAGGAGTTAAATCAGCTTCAACCAGCTTTGCTACAGGTAAAACGTGTGATGTTGAGCAAGTTTCTTAACATTGTTAGTGCAAAGTGCTCTTAAAAGTGCTTTGCACTTAATAAGGCATCAATAATTGCCTTTTATTTTTATATTAAGAATCTGTGGCTCAGAGTTTATGCAGATTTTGATGGTGAACCTTAAACTTTGATAAGTAACCTAAGAAGTTCTTAGAGACAGATGGTGCCTCATCAAAGCAAAACAGTGACATTTGAACTGAGAATTTGTTTAGCATTATATAGACAAGGCTGTGAAAAGTTGGTGACACTCAGATATACAAAGGTGAGTGGAGAAAAAATCTAGTATGTTTACACATAATTCCAAGTGAGTTGACACCTGCTCATGGAATTAACCACATAAGCAAGGTAACAACATAATCACAGAACAACTACTATTTTTTCCAATTCATTTTGTCAGTATACATTTCTTGGGACTCCATAAGCTTCTACAACCAAGAGTAATTCCCTCAGATTTTGTTCTTTTTTATGAAGCTTGGAAGCTCAAACTGCCTTGTTCATATAAATATTAGTTATTAAGTATCATGAATATTTTATGAAAATCATTTATCAACACTCACTGACCATACATTGAAAAAATTCGGATTGCTCATGCTAGCCTAAAAAATCATTAATTTCACATTTTCCTAGTCCATACATTCTCCAAGGCCACAATTTCAACATTTTTGAAAGGATATAACAGCTGTTAACAAGCAACAAACAGAACGACAAACAATTAACAATCTGAGTTTAATACATTAACCTTCCCTATAATCTGTTAGTCATATAAACTCATGGGTCATTGTTCCCATCAGAAATACAGATATGCATTGCTATTGCCTTAAAATAATGGAAATATTGGGCATCTCTAATATACACATTCACAGAAATGCCTCACCTCTGGATGCCTTTTCAAGGGTGTCAACACAGTTGTCATTGTAGGCACACTTGTGAGTCCAACCATGACAAGTAAAGGCAGATTGGGAGCTGGGAACTTGTCTGGGTAATAAAAACACACTGAAGCCAGAGGGTAAGGGCCATACCTCTCCCTGACTTCACATCTCTAAGTCACGCCTTTCTCTGTAAAATAAAAATAATTAGAAATTGTAAATATTAGATTGTTCAGAATGAAAGTTTTTTTTTAATATAAAGACCATCCTCACTAAAATAATGAACCTGACCATTAAACTCAAAAGTCAATTGAGCAATGTCTTCACACTGTCCGTTCTTGTAACGTGCCAGAGGTTATGAGCCAAAAGCTCTAACAGCTAATCTAGACTCTGACACTAAAGAACTCTGTGTAAGTGGTTTATTCTTTTTGTACTTAGGGGTTTTGGTTTGTTTGTTTGTTTTTTGTAGAGTAAGAATTTGAGTATCATAGATTAGATCAAAGCGGTAGTTTTTTATGAAACATTCACTACCTAGCTCAATTATAAATCCATAAAAATGAAAAGTCTTTTTTCCCATTTTTCAGTTTGGGATCTCTTTTTTTAATTCCAACAATTTCAGGAGTACACACATTTTTCATTACATAGATAAATTGTATCTTGCTGAAGTCCGGGCTTTCAGTGCCCCCCTCCAAGACCATGTCCCCTGTACCTGATGGGTAGATGGTCGTTCACCCCCCATGCCTCTCCTGCCCCTGCCCCTTCTTAGTTTTCAATTTCCACTGTACCACTTCATTATCTTAAGTGTATAGCTCAATGAAGATTTTCAAATAAATACACTCTTTTAACCACCACCAAAATCATGGTATGTGACATTTCCATAACCCCCCAAAGCTCTTTCCTATTTTTATGTGATCATCTTCCTGTCCACTGCAGGGATCAGGCAGCCCTAGATCAGCTTATTGTCAAAATAGATCATTTTCCAGAATTTCATGTGGATTGAATGGTGTGGAGTGTGCTGCTTTGTGTCGGTTACTTGTGCAGGGTTTCATTGTGTTTCTGGTTCCTTCCTGGTGTGCTGGGTACCATGCTGCTCTGCATTCATCTTTTATCGATAAGTACTATTTTATTCCATGAATGATAAATTCACAATTTATCTCTTCATCTGCATTGGCCATTTTGGACTATTTCTTCTTTGGGTTATTATGAATCAATTTCTTATGAATATTCTTGGGACAAAAAGGCCATCTTTACTACCTCCACTCTAGGTATGTTTAAAATTTAATAAACTATCAATAAATGTTATCCTTATAATCAGGATTTATAAAAAGTGCATACCCATGTTATATTCAAAAATACATTATAATTAACGGAGAAAGCAGCTATGTGCAGGGATTAGCTTAAACTATTAAAAATGGTTGCAGAGAGAAATTATGCACAAATACATCTATTTGCTCTGTTTCCTGAGAGGGTAGCAATGAGTATATCTAGTGCCCAGATCATGATTTCTTATACCATTCTCTCATAGAAGGGAACAGAAGCTCCTTAGTGAAATGGCTCGTTCAAGAACTGGGACAGAAATTACACAAGATAACCCTGGAGTATTTTACAGTGCCAAAAAGAAGTGCTCAGAAACAAAAAACAAAACTAAAAACATTGCTGGAGGTGTGTCAAAGAGACAGAGGAGCCAACTGGAAGGGTTTCCAATGGCCAAAGCTGAAACTATGAGCTGTAAAATTAGTAAATTCATGCTGGATACAACCCAGAGTATAAAGTTCATATCTATGAGTCCACACTGATATATACAAAAGATTGAACAAGTTACTAAATGGGGAAGATACAAGTCTCCCATGTAGGTGAATTCTAAATAATTTGTATAGAGCATTTTTCTCTCAAAAAGGAGGAACACAAATCCCCACTTCTTAAATGTGTGTTGCTTAGAGTGACTTTCAAAGAACACCATCTGAAATGGTGGGAAGGAAAGAGTGGCTTTGCAGTGAGAAGGCTGACGAACACTGCCCTAGCAGGGCAGCCCTCCACAGCCGTGAGTCGCGATGAAAACACAGCAATTTAAATTTGTGATAGCCTCCTCCAAACCTGTAACTCCAGTCTAAGCAAGAGAAAAACATCTGAAAATTTCAATTGGGGGGGGTCTTACAGCTCACCAGTACTCTTCAAAATAGTCAAAATGATGAGAAACAAGGAGAGTCAGGGAAAGTGTCACAGTCTAATGGAGATTAGAGTGTGACAAGTTAATGTTAAGCAGACAGAAGATACCAGGTTAAAAAAATAGGCAATGAAGACTTTAGTTAGTAATACCATAGCATCCTTAATCATCAGCGAAATGCAAATCAAAACTAGTTTGAGATATCACCTAACTCCAGTAAGATTAGCCCACATAACAAAATCCAAAAACCAGACATGTTGGCATGGATGTGGAGAAAAGGGAACACTTCTACACTGCTGGTGGGAATGCACACTAATATGTTCCTTTTGGAAGAATGTTTGGAGAGTACTTAGAGATCTAAAAATTGGCCTGCCATTCGATCCTATAATTCCTTTACTAGGTATATATACCCAGAAGACCAAAAATCACATTATAACAAGGACATCTGTACCAGAATGTTCATTGCAGCCCAATTCATACTTGCTAAGTCATGGAAGAAGCCCAAGTGCCCATCAACCCATGAATGGATTAATAAATTGTGGTACATGTATACCATGAAATATTACTCAGCCTTAAAGAAAGATGGAGACTTTATCTCTTTCATGTTTACTTGGATGGAACTGGAACATATTCTCATTAGCAAAGTATCTCAAGAATGGAAGAAAAAGTATCCAATGTACTCAGCCTGACTATGAAGCTAATTTATAGGTTTCATATGAAGGCTATAACATAACTATAGCACAAGAATATGGGGAAAGGGGCAAGGGAGGGGAGAGGATGGGTGAAGTTGGGGTGTAGAGAGGGTAATTGGTGGGACCACACCTATGGTGCATCTTAGAAGGGTATAGGTGAAACTTAGTAAATGCAGAATACAAATGTCTTCACACAATAACTAAGAAAATGCCATGAAGGCTATATTAATCAGTTTGATGAAAATAGTTCAGATTGTACATGAAATTAGCACATTGTGCCCCTTGATTGCACTAATGTACACAGCTATGATTTAATAATAAAAACAATTAAAAAAATAATACCATAGCAATATTAGTTCATTAATTATAATAAATATAATAAATGAATGTGAGATATTAATTATCAGGAATACTGAATGTTGAATCCGTGAGAACTCCCTCCACTATGGCCTCAATTTTTCTGTGAATCTGACATTGTTCTAAAAAATAAATTCTAGTAAAAATGCATTACAATAATTGGAAACATTTTGTCTAAGACCTATTAGTCATTCCAGATGGTAGCAGATTGCATGTAAAGTGTTTTAACATTAAACAGATGGAACTCAGTTCCACCTCTGCCACTTAGTAGATGCACAAATCAGTACAAGTTTTATCTCTTAGAGGCCTGGTGCCTTTTGATATAAACAAAGATAATGAAAATAACCTCAAAAAGTTGCCAGAAGGATTAAATGAAATAAAAAAATATGAAGCATCCAGAATAATTCCAGGCACAGAGAGCTTAAATGGCATGCCTGAGGATAGGTAACCGGCAATCCAGGATTTGGGTCTGGCTCAGATGCTAACGCCCGTGATCTTGCCATTATGCTAGTTGTGGTTCAAACATCAGAGACCAGCCATCAAAGCAGGCCAATTAGGCTTAGTTATTCGCTTCTGTAGCCTCTCAGCTGAATAAATCCTTCAGCAGTGACAATGTGATCTTGGAGTCTACACACAACAGCCAATGTGAGTCCCTCCCCGGAGGTCTGGTATCAATGCTGACAGTACAATGGCACAAAGGCTGTTGGAAGTAGTGAAGAGTCAAAGATGACGGAATGAGAACAAAAAAGGATATTTATAGAACCCCGGGAGGAAGGCAGAGGGCAAAAAATTATATTTACCTTGTCTCCAACTGAGTTATGACTGTCTGTGTTCCTGCTTTCTGGAGACTAGATCGCTAAATTCAATGGAATTTGACACATGCTGATGAGGCATCCATGGTCACATATTTCAGAGTGAATATGACACACTCTTCGTATATAAATTTTATTCAATATCATGTAATTTAAAACAATTCACTGTCTTGTTTTTTGTTGTTGTTGTTGTTTCTTATTTGTTTGTTTGTTTGCATTCAAGTAAGCATAGAGTAGGGTTTTTTTTTTTAAAGCAGACATTGTACTGTATGGTATGGACCCTAACTAAGCCCAAGGGAAAATGGGACGACTGCTTTCCTCTACGTGCTGAAACACAACCGGTCAAGGGAGACAGGTGGATGGGTGATTACATGCAACTTATCTTTGCCATCGTCTAAAGGTATAGACCCTTCCCCATTTAACCTTTACTTTTTCGCCACATGGTTGATTAACTCTGCACACATGCACCAACAGTGATGATGTGTGCACAGTAAATCAACCTGAGACCCCAAGTCATGTAGCTTATAGATATTACTTCATATAGAAACTACAGATAGAGTAAGGAGAATCTAGGCATTCTTTGTGAAAAACAAAGATGAATTCAGAGTTGCATTTTTATTTGATTTTTTGAAGGGATGTTATCCCACTTTAAGGGGGAGGGGGCTAAGAAAGAACGGGTTTACAGTATGTAATGAAAAGTTTAGAATAATTTAAAAGATGATTTCTTTAAAGTCTTAGAAACTGTCATATGTGTGTGTACATACATATGTATATGTGTATATATATAATATAACTGCAGAGCCCCAACTATGGCCTGTAAAGGTTGAAATTTATAACTTTCCTCCAAGGTGGCTCCTGAAACTGTTACTATGACCTGTAGAAGTTTTTTGAGGATAGACATGTCAGAACTCATTAGGAATTTAATATAATTTCCTCCCACTGTGAGTAATGGAGAGTTACTCTCACCAATAGGTTTTTGTTTTGTTTTCCTTTTTATGTGCCTCTGAGCTAGTTCGCTGTTTCTCAGAAACAGAGGCTGAAAATCACTAGCAAAGAACCTCAGGTACAGAACACAATCTATTTTTAGACTTTAGCTCATTTTGACGTGAATACAAGATTCACTGCAGCTACAAGACCTGGGAAATTCCTGAGCTTAGTAAACAAGGTCAACACATTGCTTTCACAATGTGTCTGGAGCTGTAAAATTCGACAAATATTTGACATAAGTTTTGATGTAGGATTGAAAAAGGCTTGAAAATTTCACAACTGCCAAATGAGACCACGGTAAAAAAACAAAGATAAGCCTGTATGGAAAATGCTTTAGGGATTCAACAAAACAAGCCAGGAAAGGAGAAAAGGATAGAAAAGAGGTGGGGAGGAAAGAGTAAAACAGACCTCCTATTGTTTTTAGTGTTTACACAGGTATTTTCACAGTACCATCTCATTAGCTTTCGTATATTTCTATGGGTAGAACTTCTTTGAACCTCAATCTCCTCATTGTTTAAACCTTGAAAGATGGGTAAAAGTTAACAATAATACCTTCTTATTCCAGTGGCTGGCATTTAGGAGATATTTTACCAACTGTTCAGTTAGTATAAGAGCCTTCTGCAAACACATTTGCACCTTCACAACAGAAAGAAAAAAACAAACAACAACAACCAAACAAACAGAAAAGAGTGTTGTAATTACCTGCCACAGAAAAGGGAAATTCAGAGTCATTGTCATCAGCCAGCTAGTAAGTTATTGTGGGCGGTGAAACCCACTATCTTTAGAAAGGAGTACCTTTCAAACCACCAGGACAGTCACTTATAGAACCACTGATCACAGCATGTGAGTGTCAAGTGTCAACTAATGCCCTTCAAAGACTCAAAGATGATTGAAAAGAGCAAGAGACGGTCAAGACCTAGGAAACAAGGCTATACTACATCAAGGCCAATATAGATTTTACCCTGAGGATCATCTCTGTACTAATGTTTCCATTTGACTTTGCAAATTCAGAGAAAGTAATTTACAATCCATATACTGCAAACTCAGAAAATATAGTATGGATTAATCACGTGTTCCTACCCCTGAAAACTACACAGAACTACCCACAGAATTTCCTCCTTCATTTCTAAATTTCATAATAAATTTGATGTTGTCTCTGCCCAACATGTTTTATGCACTCACTTTCCTTTATTACTTGAAATCATTTTTTGTACCAATAATAATATTAGATGTGTTCTAAATGCTTTATGGGATTAAACCTAATGTTGTTTGTGAAATGCAACAAAGTTTAGAGATGAGAATCTAAGTGTCCTTTCTTAAAAATCCTACCTAGATTTTTAATACAGTATTTATTGCATTTACATGCACATATATTTCCCCATTAACAGGCTTTATGGCCACATACACAAAACTTCACAGTCAGGCCCTGAGTTTCCACATCTCTTGGTTCTGCATCCTCTCTGTTGCCCTAATTCTTCAGTAAGATTTCTCCATACAGGAGCAAAGATAGATCCCCAAAGAATACTCAGGATTATGTCATTTGCAAGGTTTTGAATCACAGGAAAGAAACCTCTCTTCTACAATATTTATATCAATCTTCTCTAAAGAAAATTTAATGGTCTTGCTGCAATTATGAGTTCACATGTGGACAGATCATTGCTTTTAGGTTACATAGATCTCAAGATTGCCTCTAGGAAAGGATGTATATTTAGCAATTCATGTGATACAGGAGGAGATGAGACGCCTCTGGGGGAAATAAGCAAACATAAGTTAAAGAACATCCAGTCCACTTGATTCCCCTTAATTTTCTTCTTCTTAGTAGTGTGTGGATAACAGGCACAATCTCACAAGTCTGCTGCAACGTGGGAGATGCTCAATAAATATTAATTCCTGTCTTCACAACTGAAACTGCAGAACTTGACAACATCTAAGACTATATGTTCAGTTTTAATCATTTTTCATATGTATGTAAATAGTATTTCAGCAGCAGTAAAGCCAATAAAAAATCTGTATTTAGCTCAAGAAGTTGAAAGAAAATATTAAGTCACTGGAAGGACTGGACTGGAAGTTTTAATTGTGGTGCAACAATTTGCTTTTACTTGACAAACTTATCACACCTGAAGGTCACTCATAATTCCATAACAATCTCATAACTAATGAAAATGAAATTACAATGCAGATTTGCCTCATGAAGTTATTGATGATTTTCCAATTTTGAATCTCTACAGGTTAATAACAAATATTGTTCTCATTTCACAAAGTCACTAATATCAATGCTATTATTTATGTCACAATCAGTGTTAATACATAGGACTTTCATTTGGAAAGCGAAATACTAGTAATACTCCAGTCTCAGCAAAACAGCTATTTAATATCTCAGATAGATTGCCAACTGTTACGGGAATGGTTTCAATCTTTAAGATTTAAATTTCACAAACTAATTGGTAAATTGAGAATGATTTTGGATTTCTCCGTTCTTTCCAACTGAAAGGCTAGTGCTTATAAAGTTTCATGTCTGATACTTAACATAGCTTCTCTCCCAATTCATCCTTTTCCCATCTTTCTCAAATTTTGCAATTCAAATGAAACACTTCCACATTTTTCAAGCTTTCCTAAATTATTGACCATCTCAGTTCCAGTCATGGATGTGATCTCCTCAAACAGAAAAAAATACTCTTAAATTATATCATAAATATTTCTGGCAAACCTACTTCATAGTAAATTTGAAGACTTCATTTTTCTAGTGAATGCAGTCAAAAAAATTCTTTCAGAGAACAAAGGATCTGCCAATCATCTCAAAGGAATATATTTGATCCAAGAAGGTATAGATCAGATTAGATAGGTGATAGAAAATTAAGTGAGGCCCATCATTTTCAAAATTATATATTTCATGGAGTTTGAGATACAATAACTTCACTGGAGGCAGATTTCCAACCAATTCAGACTTTCTGGAGCAGAAAATGAGACCTTATTTGAAAAGCTTAAAACATCTTTTATAGAACAACAAAATAGTTACCTCTAAGAGACACAAAGAACTTCGGCAAGTTGGTGGGATCACACTTATGGTGCATCTTAGAAGGGACAGGTGAAACCTACTAAATGCAGAACACAAATGTTTTCACACAATAAACGAGAAAATCCCATGAAGGTTATGTCGAACAGTAGGATGAAAATATTTCAGATTGTATATGAAGCCCACACATTGTATCCCATGATTGCACTAATGTACACAGCTATGATTTAAAAAAAAAATAATTTTTTTTTTTAAAAAAGAACTTTGGCAAGATGTTTATGAGGCACTAACCAGTCACTAGCGAGAATTGTGTAGAAAAGTAATCAGTTAAATAGAAGAACCTGAAAACGTGGTCAGATATTCAAAAGAATTTTTCTGAAGGTGAAGGTAACAAAAAACTGACAGGGAATGGTGGATGAAAGAAATTTCCATGCATATCGGGAGTTTCCTTCATTGGTTTAATATTAATCTTTACAATTGTGATGCATGTAATAATTATGCTTAAATTTCAAGCCTCCATATTATATTGTAAGACACAAAGAGCTTAAATTCCTTCCCTACCTTTTATGCCCTATAGTAACATAAATTTAAAATACTAGTTAAATAAAGTATATATTGTAGATGTCAGTTGATGAGTACTCTTTATGCTAAATATCATATGTTTGTACTTTAAGGTAAACTTGCTTAACACTACGTGTCTTTAAAACACACTATTAAAATACACTATTAAAATACACACTATTATATACATATAATATTCAATATATATTAAAATATATATAAAAATATAATTTGAAGTCATACTCATACAAAAATAGCACCTTTTAAAAGTCAACCCTAGGGATAAAGTTCTGGTAATGTAAGGAGAAGTACAGTATTGCAAACATTTAAGAGATGAACCAGAATTTTCACTTTTTATCTGGAAATTATATGGAATTGCCAATGTGGACTTAATGACACAGAGGGGCCCAACACGAGCCTCTGATTCCCAGTGCCTGCCTTCATTGTGATCTAACCTGTCTCAACTGTGTTAAAGGTTCAGTGTATCTGATTTTGTGATGCCTCCTAGTCATAATCACAGAGGATCATCTTCTGTGTTTTGTGAGAAACCAAAGAACCAGCCTGAAAAACATGCAGTTATCAGAATAATTACTGGAGAGCACTTTCTATGGTCATTGATGACCAAATCATAGATTCCCAGTAGGGATCAGGAGGATTAATCACATAAGGAAATTAAGTTTGAATTCAGTGTGCATTCAATAAGTACAGCATTTTACAATTATTATCATATTGTCCTTTTAAAAACATGATACAAGAGCTCAGACATCACCTTTCCTCAGAAATTGAAAACAGAATATGTGACAAGAATGTCATCAAAATTGAAATATTGGCTTTCCATATATAGTACACTTTAGGCATAAATCATCTCTTGAGACAATGTACAAGAATTTACAAAAGTGAAATCATCACTATGTCTATAAAAGTCTATATTATAAAAATCTAAGTTGAGTTACCAGGCTTACTGCTTTCTCAAAATAACTTACCCATTCAAACAGTTTCTCAGGTTACCCCAACTATCAATTTTGCAAATTTTTCAAAAAGTTTATGACTGAAGAAATTGACCTAGACAATTATTTTGGTTTTCTGTCATTACATCTACAAAAATGATGGCCAAAGAAATAAAATCCCTGACCCAAAATCCTCCTTTCAATGATTTATAGTGTAAAGCAGAATTGACAAAATCAAATACTTATAGGAACCAGGCAAGGAAGATAAATATTAGTAAATTATCTGACTTTAATCAAAAGAAATCCACTTAAAGAATAATAGTTTAGGCTCAGTGCCGGTAGTACACTGGTTATGGCGCTGACCACATACACCAAGGCCAGCGGGTTCAAACTTAGCTGGGGCCTGATAAACAACAAGGACAACTGCAACAAGAAAATAGCGGGGCGTTGTGGCGGGTGTCTGTAATCCCAGGTACTTGGGAGGCTGAGGCAAGAGAATTGTTTAAGCCCAAGAGTTGAAGGTTGCTGTGAGCTGTGATGCCATGGTACTCTACCGAGGATGACATAGTGAGACTCTGTCCCCCCCCAAAAAAAAGAATAATAGTTTAAATCTTCTAAACAAAACAAAAAAAAACTGTCAAATCTTAAAAACAGAGACGAAAGATTATCTTGAAAAGAAAACAGCTAAATTTTAGGTATTTTTCTACACAGAAACAAAAAATCTGGAAGACAATAGAATTGTAACATCAAAATAACAAAAGAAAATATCTGCCAACTGAGAATTCTATACTCAAGAATACATTGGAGAATATAAATTGGCATTATTATTATTATTGGCAAATTTAAGGATTGTCAAACCCCTGTATGAGTATAATAGTTCTCATAGATCTGTGCCTAAGAACTACCTAAGAATAGAAATGTGCACATATGTACACTGAAAGACAAATATAAATATACTCGTGGTATTATTTTCTTGTTAACTACAATTTGGAAACAACCCAAATGTCAATCAACAGTAGAATGGATAACATATTGTGGCATATTTATATCTGTGTATATTTATATATGGCATATTTATAATATAAGTATATAGCTCCATATGAGTGACAAAAATAATTACAAGTATACAGAGAATATTCTATAGGAGCATGGAGGATTTTACAAATATAACATGGAACTAAGAAAAAACATTAGAAATATTAAAAGCATATATTATAGAATTTATAAAAGCTCAGAAATGGCAAAATTAAAGATTAAGAGCTACAGACTTAGGAGTTAAAAGAAAAACATGAAATGTATCAAATATTTCAAAATAATAGCTAATTTTAGATGAAATGAAAAATTTTATGTTTGAAAAGTTATGACAATATTCTGTTTTTTGACCAGAAGTTTCAGTAATTAGCATTAATTTTATAATTATTTATGAAGCATTATATTTGTGATTTAAGAACTTTTCTTTGTATATATGTATAAAACCTTTCGTAAGAAAGAGAAAATGCTTGCCGTCACTAATTCAATGCAATCTATCACACTTTTTTTTTTATTACCAAAAGCATAATACAACTAAAGCATTTGGGGATTAGCAACAAAAAAAGTAATGTATCACAACACTTTCTTTTAATGGGTAAAGAAATTGTTGCCAGATTAGAACTATATAGTTCCCATTCCATCAATGGGAATGAGTGTTCTGTAACCCAAAGAGTAGATTCTTCCTTCCTTGCTATGACTTCATCCAAGATGCTTTTTGGACATCAGTATACACATGCACCAACATCACCTTAAACTTATCTGAGACACTGTTTGGTTCTTTCTTTCCTTATCATCTCTTTTTCATTCTAGTGATCTCTTTTAAACTGTTCTTCACAGCACTATACCAGAAGGGAAGAAGCCTCCAGCTAAAAAACAAACAAGCACAAAACACCAGGTTTACATATATGTGTGTGTGAGCAGGTGTACATGCACACGTGTGTGTGTGTCTCAGAGCAATTTCTTAAATATTAAGCTCTTGGTACCAAATAGATTTTTCTATTATGTTATTCAAGATGCCTTTTGGACACCATCAATATACATATGCACCACACCAACAATACCTTAAACTTACCTGAGGCTCTTTTTCCTCAGCTATTAAAGTGACAGTCATGTTTTTGCTCTGCACACTTCAAATGGATATTTCAGTGGTAAAAAGAGATGATGAATGTGAAAATATTTTGCGATGGGAGAAGATCCATGCAGATGAATACCATTAAAATTCATGTCAAGTTATAGCAAAGTATTCTATTACTTTCATAAAAGTTCTTGTCTGAGAAGGAGAAAAAAATCTATACGTGGCCCTGGCAGTAACATGAAATGGATAAAGTTGCTTTCTTTTTTACAGTGTTTTTCTGGCATCTTTAAGTAAACCAGAGCAAAGAGGGCAGCTGAGTCATATTTCCCACAACAGGATGACCCTAGCAAGTGTGTTTTTGCCACTGGCAATGTGCTTATGAATCTTAACATTCACGGTCAGTGCTTATGAGCTGACAGCTGGGATTTAAAATACTTGTAGCTAAATCGTAAGAGCAGCTGAAACGCATAGGCCATCTGCTGCCGGTGTGCACTCAAATACCCTCAAATTCATCAAATGCACTTTGACACCCATTAACGAACTTTTAACAGTGTGAGTTCTCTCCAGTAATCTTTTTTGGAGTTAGCGTTTAAATGTTATCAGTGAGTAGGTTTTATGTCTTATTCATAGGAAACAGTCACTGTCCTTAGCCAAGCGTTTCTCTTAGAGCGTTGTTCACGTGGCAACATCGTCAGCCCTGTGGCAGTGGTGACCCGGCCCATCTCGGCTTTGCACCTAGTCTGTCTGGCCTGGACCTTTATTGAATAGGTGCTTGCAGTGCAGGCAGGATTTCATCCATCTCATTATAATTCTCTGCACTGACTTCATCAGCCACAGAAATAGCCAGAGTGCACAATAAGCCCTGGGCTTAATTTCCCAGAAGTTGAAGTTTACGTTTGCAGTTTATTTTTGGTCCACTTAAGTGCACGTCTACTCCGTGGGCTCACGTTATTCTGGCTGTTGTGCGTCTTATGCTCAAGACGCACCTCCCAGTCCCTCCGTGTTCTGGACTGGCCTAACTTTTCATGCTGCCGCGTGATCCTCTGAATACTTCCAGCAGACGTTTTAATTACTTTTATTAAACCATTAAACTATTTTGTCACCAGCTGTGAATTATTTCCCCTAAATTCTTATACCCTAATGGAAGATGTATGTTATTGATCATTAGGGTTCTCCAGGTAAATGTAACCGAGAGGAGATTTATGACAAGGTTTTCAATCTGCTCGCTGCAGGCTCCAGACACAGAAAGGCCTGGGAGCCTGAGAGCCAGGGGTGGAGATTCCAGCTCGAGTCTAAAGGCCTGAAAACCAGGAACACAGGCAGCAGCAGATCAATGTCCCAACTCACTCAGTCGGCCAGGTAAAGACAGTGAATTTAACCTTTAATTTTCAGGCCCTCAAAAGACTGATCACGCCTATCCACCCTAGAGAGGGCATCAGCTGTGTTCAGTATGCTGGCTGAAAAGCCGGTCTCTTCTAGAAACAGCCTCCAGACACCCTCAGAAATAATGCCTCACAGATATCGGGGTGTCCCTGGGCCAGTCAAGCTGGCACAGCATAAACCATCACAAGGTTCACTGTGTTGGGATACTGCTCTCAAGGAGAGGTCTCCCAAGCTTCCTAAGGCCTACGGCCACTCTTCTTTAACAGATTATGTTCATATATAGATTCGTGATGCTTACTGTGTCTTTCCTCCTCCATTTTGACAGAACATAAAAAATAAAAATCCACAAATCTAGATACTTATGGCTTGGCAAGTTCTCAAAAATCTCTACAGTGATTTTCTACTAAAAGTTGTATGGAATAGGTGTGCAAAGTCAGGAGAACTAAGTCTACAGCTGACCTACAGCCATTTATCATGTGCGTTAAGCATGGGTAATATGGCTACCATTTCTAATTTAATTTATTTACACTTACATTTAGAAAATGAAATGGTATACAATTTTTTTGTGTATCAAACATGACTCAACATACTTTAACCATTGAAATTTTAGTGTCCAGGTTGAGATATGCTGAAAATATAAACACCAGAATTTGACAAATCATATGAAAAAAAGAATGTACAATTTCTAATTGATAATTTTAATAAAAACTGTATGTTAAATAAATAATAACTTTGATATATTGGTTAATAAAATGTATTATTAAAATCAAATATTACCTATTTCTTTTTACTTTCCTTTTCCAATATGGCTCCAGTGAAATTCAAAGGTTCATGTTAATCACATTGCATTTTTAGTGGACAGCATGGCTGGAGGGAGAGACTCCACGAATAGCCATCTGTTGTGATCTCTGCCTTTGCTCTCAAAATTACTTTAAATTTCTATTCAGTACCCATCCAAGAATCCTGATCCTTGCATCTCTATGTTTTTCTTATTTTGTTCCTATGTAATAGAAATGATGAAAATTTTCTTAGAGCAGGGAGGACTCTCAACCTCACTGCTAAAAAGAAATGAAAAGTGGACACAGGAAAATGTCGACCAACACAGCATTTCATCAGGTGTGGAGAAGGTGAGAGGTTAGGACAGAAAGAACAGAAAAAAGACAGTTTCTGGACATTCCAAATTTTATTTAAAACCATTTCTCAATCAAATATTTTTATTAATACAAGTGAATTTGTGATGTTTAGTTGCTTTGGTAGCAAATCACTTGTTACATACACATCATAGCCTTACAAGCCCTCTAATTAATTACATAAGGGACCTCACTAAATCCTTAATATTATTTAAATGTTATTATTCATGCTGAATTCTAACAACCAATTACTGATGATATTCCAGTATGACTAATAACAATCAATCTGTATTTTAATAAATATTAAAATAAATATTTTTATTTATAAAAATAAAATATAAGAGGAGAAATAAATATTTTATTTATTTTAATAAATATTTGGAGTAGTTTTGAAATACTTACATTTGTGAATTGAGATTAGCTTTAGATTTTCTTGTTGCTATGATAATTACATTTAAGAAAAGATTCTTAAAATTTTGGTTTAAATAGTTGAGCAGAACACAAAAATAATCTAACTCACAGTTTTCAAATTGTGCTCTGAATAATCCTTTGGGTGACAGTGAAAATGACTATTGTGAGATGCTGGAGAAGTCAGACCCATCCTAACTCCTTAACTTAAATTATAGTTTAAACCAGAGGCACTCCTCTGTTACTGGTGGGAGCCTAAAACAATGGCTGCAGTTCAGATCAAGTGAATTCAGGTCTATATTCTTACTTTGCCACCTAGTGGATATGGAATGTGAGGAAATTTTCTCACAAGAAAAATATGGGAATGACCACATTTGCCTCACAGTTGTTTTCTGAGCGCTACTTTAGGTGATAAATATAAAAGTATGCAAAGCACTTACCCCTTAACCAGGCAAAGATTAACGGCCCAGTTTAAAATCACAGCTTATCTGTTGCACAGATTTGACTCTTTAATGAGATTTAGCTTAATCTTAAGAATTTTAAAAGGAAATATTTTATAACTTCTAATGTGACCTTCTTAATTTTTGTTTTAGATACTGTGATTGAGAAAAACTGCATATTCAATGTAGAAAACCCAAATGAGGGATTTTTTCAACAGTGTGGATGAGTATGATAAGAACTGGTCATTCTACCGGCCGTGGAAATAGTGGCATTTCTCCATATTTACTGTGAGACCACAACCATTTCCAAGACTCAAGATCAGTAATTGAAGCCAAGCCCTGAGCTGAATCTGCAGATCATGGTAACTTCAGTGAAAACTGCTTCTTTCTCTTTCTCTCTCTACCTTACGCGATTGGTTTAGATACAAAAACAAATTGAAAAACGTCTCTTTTTGCTCCCCAACCATCATTCTGTCACTTAATGAATATTCCTGCCCTGACCTTTGAAAGGCTGTAATTTTCATCTAAAATATCCTTTTAATTGTCTTTCATTTATTGATATCTCTTCATTCGTCAGAATCTTTTCAAGTTCTTCAAGACAGTTGCAGTATCCTATTATTTATAAAGGCTTCTCTGATGACTGAGTTTAAGCTCTCTTCCTTCTATGATTTTTTTCTCACAATTAGAGTCAGTGCTACAAATTCAGCCCCTCTTTTCTCTTTGTTTTATTTTTATTCCTTTTATCTTCCAACTGAATTACAGAATCTTAACAGGCACAATTATAAATATATGCTAGATATAGGATAAAAGCATATAATTTGTTCTTAAGCCAACTATTAACTTAAGGATCAGATTTGCCTCCAGAGGAAAGCTCTTACACTAATAGCCTGTAGATGTCAGATCAAAATGTTATACTATAGGCCTATTTCAAGCTCAGCATACCCAGGCATGAAAGCTATAAAAAGGTTATCATTTCCCATTCCAGTTTGCCGGTACCTTATATACACCCTAAATTTTATTCTAGTTGGTTGGCCTCAGCCTAAAAGTATATGGAGAAGATATCTCATCATAAAATATAAAATGAGTATATTTTCTCCAAAACACTTCTGTTTTTTGAATTGTTTTAATCTCAACACATTTACCAGCTCAGAATGCCGAGCAATGTGACGACAGAAATGGTGCTAATTTATAGCTTTAGCACCTCCATTCTAACTTTTCATCAACTGGTGAAATAATTGTATCAACAATAATATGTATTAGACATATTACTGGCTAAGGATCTTTGGAATTCTAGCTTGTCCATTGTTTAAAAAAAAACAGAAAAGAAAAGAAAATTATTCTCCCATGTCCCGTCCACTTAGAAACTTCCATTTCGAGAGTTAGGAAGTAAAGTTCCACTTGGTACATGACCATCGGGGCATAGCCCTTCTTGGCTTTAGCCCGGGTTTCAATGCTGAGACTCTGGCACAGCAATGGAACGGAGTGAGTCCTCCATAAATTCCCGCATACTGCTGAGAACATAGTTGGGACTCTATTTTTTGTGATACATGTAATATTCCTGTTGAAACAAGAGGGCTTTTAGTACAATTAATCTCTTTGTGTTTAAGTTATATTTATTAACTTAATGGATGGTTTTGGATAAATTTCTGAGGAGAAAAAGTTATTTCACAAGGTGTAGAGGGGAAAGAATGCATGGAATAATTCTTAGACCTAAGCTAGGTAGAAGAAAAGAAAGGAAAGCTTGGTTATTTACCAGAGTCTCATCAACAAACACAGATAGTAACCAACAGGACTGTGATTCACATTTGGTGGAATCTGTAAGTGGGCTCATATATTTTTATCATTGGACTTATTCTGTCTCACATACAGAGCATTGTGTACTTTGAGTCCTTTTATTAGATTATAAATTTCTTAATTGACAGACTTATTATTTTTCATTACCTGTACTGAGTTCCCATTATGTGGCAGGAACTAAAACAATCACATAAACCAATTTTAGCTCCTTATCAATGTACACACTTTGGTTTCTTGATAATATTTATAGTCAGAATATGTCTGTGCTGTAGGATTGCCCTCCCAAATATCACATTTTATGATATAAAAATATAAATGTCATAAGAAATCAGATATAATCATTAGGGATAGTAAAATGACCTCTGAATTATTCAATGTACTTTCTCATGAAAGTAGAGAGCAGAAGTTATATTTGCCACCGCAAGGGCATTTGAAAGTGTTTGCGTACTTGCCATTTTACAGATTTGGATTCTGGATGAGAAAATAAATATGCTATGAATATAATTCAATGTGGCTTTTAATTTGAATAAAATGTATCTGCTTTATTTGTAATTTATGCCTTTATTGGTAAACTGCTTATAAAATGGAGTCACTCACCTAGATACAATAATATTATTGGATCCCTATAGAGTTTCTGTTTGTATAATCAGAACTGAGTCTTGCCTGAAAAGAAACATAAGTAATGCTTTGCTTAAATTCAGGATGAATAATAAAGAACTTCTATGCAGCATCAGAGATACTACACAGAAGCACATCTAAATAAAATGTGACTAAATCTGAAAGACTTCCCAGGATGGGTGAGTAAATCACACTCATGAGCTGACTCATTTGTATCCCGAGACATCTCAGGCAGAGGCAAGAGAGTGTCCAACAACACTGGCAGCTCCAACTACGATAAAACTCCACAAAAGATGTATTTCTGATTATCTTGAGTTTTGATAGTATTTTTTATGGGCAAGGAACAAATTTTGCATTGAATGTTAACCCACCTTTCTATCATAAATACCAAACACAGCATAAAATATCTTCCCCTTTATCTGATGATCTTTTATTTTACTACTCAAATTTCCACAAAGTTTCAAGTTTAATCAAAGTATCATATACTACAGCACAGGGTCTTTTTCCTTCCTTCAGGCAGTTTCCAGAGTGTCTGTGTGTATGTAGATGTATGTTGTATGTATCAAATACTTCTTTTCAGTTGTTTGTGTGAAAGAGAGTTATAAAATTTCTAATCATTCAGAAGACAATATAAATTAGTTCAATTATATTATTTTTCTTCTACAGCTTGGAGACCATATGCCTTTTCACATACACTAGAAAACATTTAAATGAAAGGGGAATTTATTCATAGTCATTCCAGAATAACATGAGTAACTGGAAATTTCCAAAACAAAACAAGGCTGTTCAATTATCTTACCCATAATGCTAGCTGAAGTGAAACTGACTTAAGAAAAGTTTTCTCTTGGAGAAATGAAAACCAAGTACCATTAGAAACTAAGCATTTGAAGAATTGACCAGCTCCTTCATATAAATCTGAGATGTGTGAGAGTATAATAGTCCTTTATGTTAAAGGGTCTGAAGAAATAAGGTGTGAAGGGAAGATTTAAAAAAAAAAAAAGAAGACGGAAGAAGAAGATAGTAAATAACCAAAGACAAGAACTAGAGTAAGACCATGATGGAAAAATATGAAAATAAGATCCAAGAAAAAAGGATTGTGGAATCTTAGTTATTACTTCCTGACATTCTCCTCTCATAAGGGCCATGAAATTTCCAAAGGGTATTTTGCCGAGGAAAATTTTATCATTATCTGAATGGGTGTTTAAAAACCAACTGCAGGGCTTCAAGTAATCTGCCCTCAATTATAAGACAGAATTCTTTCTTAAATTTATTTCCAAAGGAGTTTATACAAAAGATATCTGGAATGCTTTTCACCAGGGAATGCATAAGCAGAGAGACACAGGAGAGGCCCGTGGACACTAACCCCCACGTACACAGAAGAGCGGACACAGACGTAACACACAGTCGGGGTGCAGCCGCAGTCACAGCAACAGGTGACAGAGGGGTCAGCAGAAGTCGACCAAGAACTTGTCATGATTATATCCAATTGTTATATTCATTTTCTCTCAGATAAAACTCAAACAGGTGATCTTTTTCAGATAAGAAAATACACAAGTATACCCAGGCCTTGTGGCAGCTCCTCAGGAGAATGAGGCAAGAGAATCGCCTAAGCCCAAGAGCTGGAGGTTGCTGTGAGCTGTGACGCCACAGCACTCTACAAAGGGTGACAAAGTGAAACTCTCTCTCCAAACAAACAAAAAAAATGCATAAGTAAAGACATAGTTTATGTATGTATGGATGGATACCTAGAGATTTCACATACATATCATGACCATGCTTCTGCATTATTTAAAATGCCCATGGTGCATCTTAGAAGGGACAGGTGAAACCTACTAAATGCAGAACACAAATGTTTTCACATAATAAACGAGAAAAATCTCATGAAGGTTATGTCGATCAGTTGGATGAAAATATTTCAGCTTGTATATAAAGCCCACACACTGTACCCCATGATTGCACTAATGTACACAACTGTGATTTAATAAATAAAAAATAAAATAAAATAAAATAAAAATAAAATACACACACAAAAATAAATAAATAAATAAATATTGCTTCTGCCCCCCAAAAACAAACAAATAAAAAAATAAAATGCCTATGATAGTCGTTCTCTTTATATTAATATAAATAAAATCAATTTACGTATTCTGAGTCTTTAAATAAACACATAAGCATTTTAAGTGAAAATCACTATAAACTTTATAGACCTAGAACACATGATTCATGTTCTTCTTTAAAAGAGAAATCGGTTTTTCTTTCTCAGGTTTAAAAGCCTTCCCCTCCCCCTGGTGTCTCTAAAAGTGTCCTCCCATTACTTTCTTTAGAAGGGCTAGTGAATGAGGGACTCTCCCATGGAGGTTTATTACAGCCTCATGCCAGATGGACGGACGAACTCCATGAGCCAGAGTCACAACCACGGGGGTTTTCCCCCCTGGCTCTCATTTTATATTACAGTATGATCTTTACTACAAAGGAAAATAACTGTACAGCAAGTTTAGAAAACATGCAAACATTCATTCTCCCACCTAAATATTATTTCACTTTCACTTCCAGCCTTTTTACATCAACCTATTTTGCATATTTATAGAAATAAGGTGTATGTTATTAATAGTTACAGCTGATATTCTGGCATCTGATAATTGCAAGCAGGAGCTGATACAGGATATACTAGCAGTTATTTTTGAATATATCCATTTTCCCTAGTAATTGGCTAGACTTTAGAAAATGTGTTATCTATCTTATATCCAAGAAACATAATCACTGATCCTTACTCTGTAAGAAGCGGATTGTTAATATATTTCTTTGTTTCCCTTCCTGACTCATCATCAATATAAAAACTTTAATTTCCTTTGCAAGGTTCAAAAGAGCCTTGTCTAATCTTTAGGACTGAGACTTAGAAGCTAGGACATGAGTGAGATAATATTTTATTGAATACTAATATGTTTGAGCACAGAGTGTGGGCTTTCTAAAAGCTGCAACATTTAGTACAGATTGTTCTGCCGTGCTTGTCCAGAAAAATAATGTTGAACCTTCTAAATAGGAGATTATAGTGGAAATGTCAAACAAGTCTATGGCTCTCTTTTCTTCATTTGAACATTTTTGTTATTTTACCGACATCAATAGAGCCATACAGAAACACTTCAATTCTAAAAAGCCAATAGAAAATAACATGTCACAAAAGAATGGCACACTTAGGTAATAGCAATATCCAGACTAGTATTTATCACATTTAATGAAAAAAATGTGGTCTATATTTATTTCTTATATAAGAGCATTCCTTTTCCTCACAAATAAACCCAGGAATAGGCTACAAAGAGAATATAATGTGTTAGCTTTTATTTTTGATCCATAACTACTTACATTCTATCATCTCTTTAATACATGGAAGATTGTTATTTGATTTTTTTCAATTTACCGTTCATTCAACAAATATTATTAAATTGATTCTATGTGCCAAACACTGTTATAGGTAGTTGGTGCACAACAGCAAGGAAAAAGTCTGCATTTATAAAGGTAGAGTGAGGAAAGAAAAATAATGAACCCAATAGATACAGATGCTGAAAACGATGAATCCTATCTATGAAGAAAACACAGAAGATGGTAAAAGACATCAGGGAGACTGAAAGAGAATGCTTTGTACATTAAATATGGTTCACTATTTCCTAGGAGAAAAAAAAAAAAAAGACAATCAGAGCAAAAGCTCTAAAGTGGACATGTCTGGTGTGTCAGGGAGCAATGAGCAGAGTTGGGGAGAGAGTGTTGAGTCCAGATCAGACAGGCCCAGAAGGTCTGACCACAGAGGACTGTGCCGATCATCATAAGGAGTTTACTTTTAGTCTCAAACAATGGGAACCCCTGTAGAGATGTCATATTTAGCAAGTAAAAATAGAAGATGCACTATAAATATTAATTTCCTATAAACACTGAGTACTTGTTAGTAAAAGTGTGCGTTATGCAATATTTGAGATACACTTATACTAAAAAATTATCTGAGTAATTGTCATGTAAACATGCTTCATTAAATACTTAGGACATTGATTTCTAAAATGTTATGTGTTATTTACCAGAAATATAAACTTAACTGGACATAATGTATTGTCTGGCAATTCTAAATCATAGGAGCAATTGCACAACCTCGTATCACTTAAAATGATCTCTCTGGATTCCATTTAGAGGATGAGTGGGGACTTGGAAGGAAGGACCTGGGTGATCTCCTAATTGGCTTTTGCAGAGGTCCCTGGGAAAGATCAGTGTGCCTGAGATCATACCCAGTTAGACAGAAATACAGGAACAGACAGAGAATGATGAGGAAAGTAAGGTTAGAAAAGAGAAAAGGTAAGATATTTACTTATTTATTGCTATACTTAAAATAACTGTATCAATGTTAGATTAATTTAATCTAATTGGTTATACGGCCTATTCCTTCTGAAAAGGAAAAATAAAACAAGAGGAGGAAGAAGAAGAAGAAGAGGAGGCGAAGGAGGAGGAGGAGGAAGAGGAAGAGGCCTAGGAAAAAGAAAGAGTAAAGGATCAATGGCCGCATGTGACCTGAATAAAAAGGTAGAAATGTGAAGGAGGATGCTGGACCAGAAATCACATGTGAGTCATCTGTCACTTATTTGTACATGTCTTCAGATACGTCACCTCTTCTTATAGCTCCACTTTTCTTTTTTGTAAGTTTGATGGAAATACCCACCTTTCTTACCTTGCCAAGTTATCATGAAGACCAGATGAACACAAGATCTGCAATGTGTCACAAAATACTCATACTTAAGTGATGAGTTTTCAGGCAAATTATAAACATATAATTACACATGCAAGTGGGGAAACGGAGGACTCAATAAGATGCAATCATGACATATTTTTTATTTCAAGGGAAGAAAACTAAAAAAACACTCTTCTTCCAGGCAACAGATCAAAGGTATCGATAATCTTGACCATGTTAGCACATAGAGTCTTCAGAGCATGGGGTTTTCTACTCAGAGAAGAAAAGTAAACTTTACGAATAGTATTTTTTGTTTGTTTCAACAAATTAATTAGGAATCACAGTGAAAAACGGTCAAGGTGAGTAATTAGAATACGTAGTAGAATCTAAGATTCATCTGTGGACTGGGGAAGACTAGACCCACCAGTGTTGGAATCAATGTGAAAGGGAGGGAGGAACTGGGAAAGAAATGTGTCCAATGTCCATTTATTCACCTGTGAATTTATTTAATATTTACATCATGAGCACTTAATATGTATTAAGTTCTATGAGAAAAATAAGAGAAAATAGACCTAGTACTCTCAGAAGATGTGCACCAGGAATTAGTATATTAGGTAGGATGTGGCAAGTTCACAGAGGAGATGCCATAGCAGATTGGAGAATGGGCACAGAAAGGCTCCGTCAGAAAGGTGTTAGAGACACAGGGAATTGTCAGGTGTAGGCCCCCAGGTGGGATAGAAGTGTGGTTCACAGAGGTTTCAACAGGAGACAAATAAAATGAATGGGGAGAGATTAGATGTGCAAGATAAATCAATCCCACATTATAGAAAATACTAAGTTTCAAGTCAAGGCAGGTGGTTTTGTTATGTTGGCAAAAGTTAGCTATTGAAGGCTTTTGAGCTGACAGCTGAACCACAGCCAAAATGAAGGAAAATCAATCTGGCAGCATGTGTAGGAAGAATTAGAGGTGGAGAGAAAAACTAGAAAACTATTATAATTGTACTGTCCAAAGTTGACTGTGGAATGAAGATGTTTTATTTACAAAGTGTGTATCAATTCACATTAGAATTAAATCAGTATAATAATCAATCTAAAATAAAAGTGGCTCACTCATAATTCATCTTTCATTCATGTAAAATACTATTATTAACACATGAGAATTAATACAGTGGCTTTATGCAGTCTTCAAAGACAGGCAATCCTGTCTGCACTAGTATTTTTCTAAGTAACTTCCAGACTCATGTTCACCAAAATGTTGGCTAGATCTTTACCGTCACATCCTCATTACAGGCTGGAAGAGAAAGAAGTGCAAAAAAAAAGGAGCTCCCATATACTCTGAGTCAGGTCCCTCTGAACAGTCTTACAGAGAAGCCCACAAGCATTTCTGTAAGATATAAATTGAGTCATGTGGCTATCCCAAAAGCCCAAGTTGCACGAGACTCTGGAAAATGCAGTCCTTTCAGTGCTGATAATAACTAAACTGGGGATGTTTTAGTGTTCATCAAATTATGTAATTAGAAATTTCTACAACAGAATATAACAAATAGATGATGTTATGAAGATATTCAACTAACATTGTCTGGTGATCTGGTGATCACTCCCCCCCCCCACACACACACAAAGGAACCAAAAAAAATAATAAACAACTATATTTCAATTAATGTGACTGAAGTCATACACTGGAGAGCACCAGGGAGTGGCAAAATCCCTCTGGAACACCAAAGGACAGGGCCATGCTGAGAAGAATGTATTCCTTCTTGAAACCAGACCCAGTGCTAGAGTGTGACTTGACCTGGGGCCAGTAGCCACTGTTCCCTCCATCCCTGAGGTCCTGCCATTGTTCCACCACATTCAAATGGCTGCCTACAGAATGCTGGGGAAAGATAGTCCCTTTAATAAATAGTACTGGGAAAACCAGATATTCACATGCAGAAGAATGAGAGTAGATCCCCACCTCTCAACATAAGTGAAAATTAGCTCAAAATGTGAAAGTCAAAGCTATAAAATCACTAGAAGAAAGTGTAGAGGAAATTCTTCATGACATTGGGCCATGGAAGAATTTTTAAAATAAGACCGCCAATGCATAGGCAACAAAATCAAAAATAGACAAGTGGGATTATACAAAAAGCTTTGGCACAGTCAAGGAAACAAGAGAACAAAGACAAAAAAAAAAAAGAATGGAAAAAATATATGCCAATCATACATATGATAAGAGGTTAATATCCAGAATATGAAACAAACCCAACTCAACAGAAAAAAATAGACATTTCTTTAAAAATATATATGAACAGTCATTAGATATATATAAAAAAAGTTCAACATCATTAATCTTCAGAGAAATTTAGATCCAAACTATAATGAGGTACCCCCTCACTTCTTTATCCACTCATCTGTTGTTAGACATGTAGCTGATATGCTGCCTTAGCTTTCGCCACAATAATCATGGGAGTGCAGATAGCTCTTTGACACACTGATCTCATGTTCTTTGGATATATACCCTGTCGTGGAATTACTGGATCATAAGGTCATTGTATCTTCAGTCGTTTTGAGGAATGTTATTTTACATAATGGGTTACTACTTTATAATCCCTCCAATTCAATTTCTCTAAATCTTTGCCCATGCTAAAACATAGTATATATACATAATGAAATGCTGCTCAGTCATAAAAAAGAATGAAAGCTTGTAATTGTGACAACATGGATGGGTCTGAAGACCATCATGTTGAGTAAAATAAGCCAGACAGAGAAAGACAAAGACTTCATTATCTCACTTACATGTGGAATATTTTTTTTAAGTTGATATCATAGAAGCCAAGAGTAAAACAGGGGTTTCCAGAGATTGCGAAGAGATTGGAACAAAACTAAAATTAGAAGAAATAAATGCTTGTATTCACTGCACAGCAGGGCGTTATGATTAACAGTAAAGTGTTGCGTATCACTAAATGGTTAGAAGAGAGGTCTTTGAATGTTTTCACTACAAATAAATGATAAATGCATGAGGTCATTTATATGCTAACTACTCCAATTTGATCATTATACATCATATGTACGTATCAAAACATCAAATTGTGCACCACGACTGTGTATAATTACAATGTGTCAATTAAAAAATAAAAACCAATTCTACCAAATTTATATGATTTGATGCCCAATTTAATGGAGAAGAGGAAGAAGACTAAGGTAAATTTCCGGAGAAAATTAGAGGCATCAGAAAAGTTTTAAAATTGAATGTTTGTGCTGATATTTGGAACTGTAACAGATGCACTAAATTAATAGGGAAACTATGCTTGAAGAAGAAAAGAAAAAAGCTGGATCAAATTGAGGCAACACATATTTATATAAACATAAAATATTAAGTGTTGCAAACATATAATACTGTGCAATTGATTATATTTTTTCATTATGACTTAAATGATTCTGGCATAATTAATGTCACATTTATTTACTTAACTATTTATTGGACAGTAATAACTTATTCCGTGGATTGTTTTTAAAGGCTGGCATTTCTGGCCTTATTGTACAATTCAGAGCTATGATATCATCATGAAATCATTTTAACTATCATTTTTGCTTTTCTGTTTCTACCCTGTTTGAAGATCCCTGGAAAGGATTTTACTCGCACTCAATTGCACAGTAGTGTGATTGTAATCAAAACACAATGTCAATGTTCAATTGATTTATCAATTCATTTAACAAATATTTCTGAGTACCTACCTTATGCCAGGGGCTCTGCTAAGTTCAGAAGATATGACGATATGTGCAATAGACAGGTATGTGCCCTCAAGAAACTTACATTCTGGTAAGAATGCAGTGGGGGTTTGGTCATACAGTGGATAATATATATTCAGTGAAAGCAGAAAATTCAGCAGAGAAATAGAGCAGAAAAAAGATAGTGAGAGAGTGAGAGAGACAAAGAATGATGAAGGGTATAGGACAAATGGCCTCCCTGGACAGCTGGCAAAGACCCCTGCAAGAAGGAATTGCAGACGCAAAGTGAAAAGGCAAGAGGATAATAGGTATATATCCAGGTGACCAAAAGTCACTTTACAACAAAGACATTTGCGCAAGAATGTTCATTGCAGCCAAATTCATAATTGCTAAGTCATGGAAGCAGCCCAAGTGCCCATCAACCCATGAATGGATTAACAAATCGTGGTATATGTACCCCATGGAACATTATGCAGCCATAAAGAGATGGAGACTTTACCTCTGCTATGTTTACATGGATGGAGCTGGATCATATTATTCTTAGTAAAGTATCTCAAGAATGGAAAAAAGGTCTAATGTCCTCAATACTATTATGAAACCAATATATAATCACCCACTGTTTCATATGAAATATAAAACACAATTATAGCCCAGAAAGAAGGAAAGAAGAGGAAGGTGAGGGGTGGGGAGGGAGGTGGACAGGGGGAGGGAGGGTAATCAGTGGGACCTCACCTACTATGCATATTGCAAGGGTACATGTGGAATATATTAAGAGTAGAGTATAAATGTCTAAACACAACAATTAAATAGGTGAGGCAAAGGCTATGTTAACCAGTTTGATGTAAACATTTTAAATTGTATATAAAATCAGCACATTGTACCCCATAAATGCAGTAACGTACACAGTTGTGATCTAATTTTTTAAAAAAGAAAAGGCAGGAAGGAGAAGCAGTACAGGTGTGAGATTGGGCACTGACTTGTAACAATGGAAAAGATGTTTAAAAATATTTTTACATAAATCCAGTAAATGAATGGAAGGAAGGATGAAAACGAAGGTGAACTCTAGTTGAGATCAGAGGAAGTATTTCAACTTCTTTTGAAGAGGTTATTGGTTTGTGGATGATAAGTTTGTTTCAATATAACCTTGGTAAAGGCATCAAGTATCTTTTAATTTGTTTCTAATAATTCTATAACTGTTCAATTTGCTTCACTTTTGTTTTATACTGACATTGAGCAGAGTTGACTTAAAGCCTCGGGTATCAGAGCTGAATCCAGACTGCGTGAAGCTGTAATACCTGGGTGCACACAATCTCTTGCTCACCTCCCCATAGACTGAACTGTGACTTCTGTGATCTTCCCAGAGCTCTTTTCTTCTGATCTGAGGCACACAAGTTAATGTTCTGAACTCAAGGTAGGTCTCCATAGTTACAAGAGGACAAGCTGACATTTTGTGCCCAGAAGAACTGGAATTGTTTTCACTGAAATTGAATATCACTTGGACTGCATTTGCAGAGAAACAAACTCAATAGTGAGTGAAATGTTTTTATTCCAGTATAAACAGAATACATTTATATCACATTTAAAAAAACAGATGAAAGGCAATCACACAGGCACTTATGATTCTAGTCCACACAGACACACTGTTCAAGAGCATGAACCCAAGAGGGTCAAGTATTCCATTTTGAATTCACTGAACACTAATGCAGTTGAAAAGTCTCTTCCTAGAATTAGAGAGAGGAGTAAGCTGAAATCAGCCTGTAATTGATGGAGCACAAAACATATTTTCCTGGCATACTATTTGTATGGACATGGAATTTGTGCATTTTCCCATTTTGTTATTTCTATTCCTTAAACATATTTATGAATTCTCCAAGTTATGTAAGATACATGTATTAATTTGAAGCGAATCTGTTTTCTTTTCAGCATTCCTATGATCAAAAACAATTTTTTTAATTTAGCAGTTTCCCTTTTGTTATCTGGAAAGATTACACTAAAATAATTTGGTAATTTTTAGTGTGGCTACAGTTTTTTAGTCTCTTCACATTCGAGGTAGAGTCGTTGAATCCATGCTCAGCCTAAGGGTGTGCATGTGTGCACATGTGTGTGTGCGTGTATGTGTGTGCACGCATGTGTGCATGTGTGTGGATTGACCTGCTGGAGTAAGCCAGAGCATGGTGCTAAGCCTAACCAACAAGAATGTCCAGATGTAAGAGAAATTAGAACAAATAAAAAAAGAGAACAGTGGATTCAATTTGCACAAGTTACAGATATAAGGGAAGACATAAAATGGACTAAAATTAAATTAAAGGAATGGTATTTTTGACTTCCACTCTTCTAGTCTTACAAAGATATTCTGGTCATAGATGCAATACGGTCATCAGCCAACCTAAAAATCTAACAGTTCCATAAGAAAGAAAAACTTTCCACCTATTTCTAGTGTTGCTTAAAAAGAATTGTATACCGTAACCAAGTAGGAATTATCCTAGTTATGCCAGGCAGGTTCAATATTTAAAAATAGAGCAAAGTGACCCATAACATCGAAAGGCTTAAGAAGAAAAATTGCATGATCATATCAATAGAAGCAGAAAATACACTTGACAGAATTTAGCACTCATTTGTGATTAAAAAAAAACTCTCAATAAACTAGTCATAGGAGATTTCTTAAATTTGATAATATTTACTAAAAAATAAAAATACACCCTACAGCTGATGTCATATTCAATGTTGAGAAACCAGAAGCTTTCCCATTAATTCCAGAAACAGGGTGAAAATGTTCCTGCTCACCACTCCTTTTCAACATTTCACAGGAAGTCCTAGAAAATGTAATAAGGTAAGAAAAGTAAGTATAAGGCACACAGGTTGGGAATGAAGAATTGAAACTATCTTTCTTCATATTTTCTATGTAGAACAGTGGTTCTCAACCTTCCTAAAGCTGCAGCCCTTTACTACAGTTCCTGTGGGTCACGACCCACAGGTTGAGAATGGATGATATAGAAAATGTGAAAGACTTGCCAAAAAAATCTCCTGAAACTAATAAGCAATTATAGCAAGGTAGCAAGATACAAAATTAATATACAACGGTCAATTGCTTACCTATGTACCTACAATGAAGAATGGAATTTAAAATTTAAAAAAAAAAACATTTGCACTAGTAACTCCAAAAGTAAAAAACGCTTAGGTAAAAATCTGACAAGATATGATCAAGAGCTATATAAGGAAATCTACAAAACTCTAATGAAAGAAATAAAGGAACAAAAACAAATAGATGTTCCATGATCATGGAAATGAAGACTCAATATTGCCAAGATGACAGTTCCTCTAAAATTAATCTGTGTATTCAACACTATCTCAATCAAACTACTGAAAAGTTGTTATGCGACTGACAAATTTATTCTAAATTTCATATAAAGAGGCAAAGGGTGCAGAGTAGGTGACAAAATATTGAAGGAAAAGAGCAGTTGGAGGACTGATACTATCTGCCTTTGAAATTCACTATGAAGCTGCAGCAATGAATGCAGTGTGGCACTGATGAACAAATAGACAAATAGATCACTGAACCAAACCAAAATACAGAGCCCAGAAATAGGTACATAAATATCGTCAACTGATCTCTGGAAAGACCAGAAAGGCAATGCAATGGAGACAAGAGGGTTCTTTTTAAATCAAATAACACTGGAACAACTGGACATCTATATGCAGAAAAAAGTGAATCCAGACACAGAACTCATGCCCTTCACAAAAATTAACTCAAAATGTACCATGGACATAAATATAAAATTCAAATCTATAAAACATCAATGAAATAACATCTGAGAAAATCTAGGTAACTGTGAGTTTGGCAATGACTATTGAAATACAACAAAAAATACAATCCATGAAGGAAATAACTAATAAAGTAGAATTAATTAAAGTTTAAAATTCCTGTCTAGTCAACAACTGGGAATATAAGCCATAGACCCAAATAAATATTTTCAAAATACCTGTCTCATAAAAGTCTATCATCCAATGTTTATAAGCACTTAAAACTCAACAATAAGAAAACGAGCAACTACATTAAAAAAAAATTCATCAAAGAGCTTACCAAACATTTCCCCAAAGGAAATATACAGATTACAAGCAAACCTATGAAAGAATGGTCCACATCACATGTCATCAGGAAAATTCAGATTAAAACAATAATGAGATACCATTACTCACCTACTAAAATGGCTAAAATCCAGAACTGGCAACACCAGGCTCTGGCAAGGACGTGGAACAATAGGAACTCTCATCCACTGTTAGTGGGAATGAGAATGATGCAGTCAGTATAGAAGGAAGTTTGGCAACTTCTTCCAAACTCCAACCATTTAATCCACTCATGTGCTCCTTGGTACTTCCTTAAAAAAACTGAAACATGGCTACACAAAAAACCTGCACACAGTGGCTTACCGTCCCTTTATTCATAGTTGCCAAAACTAGGCAGAAATTACCCTCTAGTAGACGAATGGTAAATAAACCACAATCTATGTAGACAATGGCATACTATTCAGGTCTAAAATAAAGGAAAAAATCTATTAGATTATCAAGGAAAGACATGGAGGAAACTAATTGAAAGAAGAAAACATGAAAAGGCTACATGCTGTATGATTCTGCACAACTCCATTGTTATTTAAAGAAATATGTGCAGATGTCTATGTGCAGAAAAAAAATGTGGTTTATATACAAAACATTATTCCCAATAGTTTCCATAGGAGGGTGGAATTCATTATGGAATTTTGAATGTTTTCTTTAAGTTTAATGTTTTCC
Source organism: Perodicticus potto (assembly GCA_963574655.1). NCBI lineage: Eukaryota > Metazoa > Chordata > Mammalia > Primates > Lorisidae > Perodicticus > Perodicticus potto. The sequence continues at coordinate 25,436 of CAUYRH010012217.1, read as the reverse complement.
AGATTTTCCAAAATGGAAATCTTTTAAAAAATATATTAAATATAAACCAGGACACATATTTCCACATTATGATACAGCCACATAGTTGTATTTTGTTGAATATTATCTTTCCATTCCTACTTGATTATGAAGTCAATAAGAGAGGAGTCCATGCTTGCAGTTTATTGCTACAGGCCTAAGATATGGACTATTGTATCCACTCAATTAATATTTATGGAAAATGGCTGAGTAAATGAATAATTTCAAGAATCATGTTTAAACACACAAGGATAGATGCTTCATGTTTTATTGACCCGGCACACAATCTACAGATTAATTTTCCTTAAGAAGATCCTATCATATCATTACCTTGTGATGAATCATCCCCCCAAGTATACCTATTACAAGCTGGGTGAATTCTAACATCTATATTCTGGAATTCAAATATTCTATAACCCTCAATTTCCTCAATAGTAAAACATGGTGAATAACCTCTCTGGTGTTGAACTGCAAGTAGAGGTAATATAGTCAAATCTCTTCACATGCGCTTGACTTAAATAAATGATCATTATTGGTATTGTTACTATCTACCATCTGTGTCTGATCTATTTTCTTATTTTTATAGCCCACTTTTCATCTAACCATATGCTGTTTCAGTCAAATGACACCACTCACTTTTACTGAAATAAACTATAGAAATTTCCATGAATTCGATTATCCAAATGTTACATTTCTAATATTTGCAAATCAGAACATCACATATACATACTATTTATTTACTTTTTAAAGTATGACTTAAATCGCTACTTAAATTGCTTCTTAGCAACAATATCAATGAAATTATATAATTAATAAGTAAAAACATGCACACATTTCTTCTTTCTTCACACCCAAACCATATTGTATGCACAAGTAGCACATGTACCATACTTTGAAAGATATTGCCCTATACTATAGAGGTAATTGGTACTGTGGAGTTATTTTGTGGATTTAAATACTTAGTTCAAATGTGGTTAAGTTTCAGTTTCTCTATTGATTGAAAATAAGGTTAAGGGGAAAAAATAGTAGTTTAAAAATATTTTTATTCTTGCTTAATGAAAGGTTTGAAAACAATGACTAATTTGGTAAAAGTGATTTTTCCTGGTACCTATGTTGCAGCTATACATACTATTTTACACCATATCAATCCAGGTTTCAATGAAGATATAGGTGATTCCAATTCTGAAGTAAGAAGTATATGCCCCAAAAGTAAGGAAGCCATCCAACACTACTGGAATCATATCAGAAATAACCAACTTGATTCCACTGCCTAAACATGGGAGAACATGAGTGTCACTAAAAATTATCTAACTATTTTAAATAAAAACTGAATTTCTTTGCATCCATAAGGTCTGACAGTTAATTGTGCATACTCATCACCAGTAGTGCACATTTGCAGCACTGTACAAACAACTTGGTAAGAGTTCATAACCTTGGCATATCTGTCTCACAACTGTCTTCATGTCAAAGTGTGGGGATGTCTTGTTGAGCGAAATTCATTATTGTCACTGCATGTTTTTGTGCAACATCATGGTAAAGTTGCAGCTTGAATTACAGCAACAAACAAACATTAAATTTCTTGCTAAACTTGACAAGATTGGAGGTGAAACCAGGGACACATTACTCTCAATATATAGTGAAAATGCCATGAAGAAAATGGCAGTGTACAAATGGATTAAACATTTTTCTGAGGGCAGAGAAAGAGTTACTGATGAAAAGAGGCCAGGGCAGACAATAACAAGCAGAAATGATGAAAACATTGCAATAATTCATTGAACTGTTTGTTAAAACTGTGGCATACCATGGGAAACAGAGCAGCCCAAGTAAATGTTGGTATACAAATGGGAAAATCATTACAGAAAATCTTGGCATGAGAAAATTGTAGGCAAATATTGTCCTGAACAAGATCATAGTGAAGAAAAGCAAAGGAGAGTTGAAGTTTGCTAAGACCTTTTGGCGAGGCAAGATGAGGTTATGGGCCTTATTTTCACTGGTGATGACACGGGTGTACCAATAAGACCCTGAAACTAAGCAGTGCACAGTGAAAGTCAGCCAATTCTCCATGGCCAAAAAAGTTCTGTCAGTCCAAATCAAGAATTGAAATGATGTTGCTAACTTTATTTCATATCAGAGGAATTTTTCATTGTGAATTTGTAACAGCCATGCAATTAACTGAGTTTACTCTTTGGAAGTGCTAAAAACACTGTGTGAAAAAGTTAAACAAAAACTACCTGAACTTTTGTAGCAGTAACTCATGGATCCTGCCTCATGACAATGCATCAACTCACACTGCCCAGTCTATGGGGGAAGTTTAGCCACTAAACAAATAACTGTACTGGAACACCCCAGCTAATCACTGATCTGGTACCCAGTGACGTTTTTCTTTACCCAAAGATAAAGGAAATATTGAAAGGAAAACACTTGCTGCATTCAGGACATCCAGAGTAATACTACAACAGCTCTGATAATCACTCCAGAAAAAGAATTTCAAAATTGCTTCGAAGGCTTTTGGTGCATTGCTTCCCAAGGGGAGTACTTGGGAAATGGCATTACTCAGCAATGAGATATTGAGCACTTTTTCTATAATAAGTTCACAAACTTAATTGTCACACTTCATACATAAATGTTATAGGAATTTTACAATCCTTTTTCTTTAGCAAATCTTCAGCAGTGAGGTATGTAGCACGTTTTCTTGGATGAGTTCACAAACTTAATTGTCAGACCTTGCATATAATGATCATGAAAAACAAAAGTTCATTGATTACCTTTGTTAGATGCCAGAAAATTATCTCATAATTTATAAAACTGATCAATAGACAGAAACAATCAGCCATTTATCCTGTTTTCCCTTACTAATTAATATTTCTAGATGACCACATAGGTAATGTGGAAGACATTTATTGAAGTGATTTTGCTAATAAATGCAAGATAATAATCACAGGACTCAATGTTCATTTGTGAAAGATACAGGAGGATTCAAGGGTGAATTTAAGGTTTGTAGCTGGAGATTATAGGGTGATGAGTTGGTCATTAACTGAAATGGAAAAAATAAATTCTCAATTATGACTTAGGCTACATCACTTAACCACCTGAGAGATAGCTTCTCCTCTGACAAGTGGAGAATGACAAGCTTTACACCAAGATTTAAGTCTTGGGACAATTAAATGGGCTGATATATGGGAAAGCATGTGTAGTTTAAGGTTCTAACAAGCTTAACATATTTCTAAGAATTTTCTTTATTTTAGTCGTCCAAAGTCTTTAAATACTACTGACTTATAGGAGCAATATTCTTATCTTCTAATTATGTGCACATTCTGTTTATCTATCCCTTCCTGCCTCCTAGATTATAAAATCCCCAAGGAAATGAAATATACTATTATTTTGATTTTATGGGCCCTTTTTTGCACCTTTCGAGTTTGAAAATATCTATCGAACAAGCAGCCTCATTCTCTGGCCTATCTACCATACTTTTATCAGTCTTTTCCAATGGTGTTGCAGTGCAGACTTAATCCTTTTATAACACATCCTTCTGCGCAGAAACTGCTCTGTCCTGGCACCTAAGAAAGACACCTGTTTGTCACAATGTACCAATAACTTAATAGCACCAAGCAGACATTTATCAAATCAATCAATATAAAATAGAGTGAGCTCTGGCTAAAGTCTGCTCTGCCAGCTACGTACAAGCATTTTGCAATCTTTTTTTGTTTACTGAGAGATTTTGCTCACTTCAAAGACCTCAGATGTTTCTTCTGGTAAAGACAAGTATGAATATTAGATTTGGGAAGTGTAAATATAATTAGGGTATGATTACCATAATGCTAAAGGTATAACTTCGTCTTTCAGACTTTATTTAAAATGTTACAATAACTGTCATTAATCATTACAATAAAGCCTAATTTACAATGAAAAGAAATCCTAAGTATTGGGAAAATGACACAAAGAAATTAAGTGCAAGTACAGCCAAGGCAAATTTTTGGAACAGCTTCCATTATATGACTTGATTTCATTCTATCATCACAAAAAAGTCGGTAAAGATGCAATTATCACAGTAATTTGAGTACTTTTTTCCAGAAACAATCTCTAATCTCTCATATCTAATAAGCTAAATTAAGTTGCTGGCCCTAGGAGATATCAACGTTTTTAGCCAATTCTTACATCACAGAGTCAGACTCTAACTCTACTCCATATCCCCCACCTTCCCCTCCCTGCAGAGAGAACTTCCAGGGTATTACTAGGAGCCCTTCTTTAAAAGCATTATTTCCCAAGGACACCAAAACTTAAATCTAAAATTTAAAATTGATTCAGATTCAACTAGTGCAAAGTTTATATTAATTTAGATGAGCCATTTCAAACACTTTTGGAAAAATATATCTATTAGTATACTTATGTGATCAAATAATTTCCAAAAACATTTTAACTACCTATACTAACAATTTGGAATAATAGTATACATATGATATTTTTATAAATATATAGGAATATATTTATATCTATGTATGTTTCTGGGATAGTTTTACTGAAACTATTTATGTATAAAACATTAACACTAAACCATAGACTCACTAATCTCTTATATAAAGGCACACAGTAGCAACCCAGAACTTTCCTTGTGTCTTTTAGATTGTGCCTATATATATATAGTCTTTTAGACAATAACAAGTGTTAGTGAGAATGTGGAGAAATTTGAATTGTTATTACTTTCTTATCTGAATGCATTATAAAATGGTCCAGTTGCCTTAAAAAGTAACTCAGCAGTTCCTAAGAAAATTACTTTTAGAGTTATTGTATTACCCAGAAATTCTACTCTATATAATCCAACCCTGGACAATTACGTTCTTGAGCTCATCCTAGAAAAGGTGCTAAATACCTCACTGTTTAATATGGCTATCATCACCAGATGGCCAAGGAAAGCACTTGAAGGGCAACGTGGTAATACTCAGCAAGGAGGTATACAGCACTTTTTTCTAGAATGAGTTCACACACTTAATTGTCAGAGCTCATACCATGACATCTCTGATGGTCATTCCAAAAAAAGAGTTCCAAAATTGCTTTGAAGGGTGGATTGGGTGCTGGAGTCAGTGCAAAGTTTCCCAAGGGAAGTAGCTCAAGGGTGGCCATAGTCATATTCACCAATGAGGTATGCAGTACTTTTTCTAGGATGAGCTTGCAAATTTAATTGTCTGATCTTGTACATCCAAGATAATTGCAAGGACACTTAACACATAGAAGTTTGTATATGAATGTTCATAGACACATTATTTATAATAGGCAAAGGTGGAACTGATCGAAATCTCTGTCAACTAATGAATGGACAAGTACAATAGTTTATACATTCCATGGAAGATTACTCATTGGTTAAAAAATAAGTGACTAAGGCATTGGTCCACGCTGCAATGGAGGAATCTCGAAAATGTTACGCTGAGTAAGAAAACACAGACACAAAAGGACACATATCATGTGATTCCAATTATATGAAATATCCAGAATAGATGACTCTATAGAGACAAAAAGTAAACTGGTGGTTGGTAGGGGATGTGGGGTGGGAAAAATATGAAGTGACTGCTAATGTGTATGAGGTTTTATGGGGAGGTTGTGGAATATCCTGGGATGAGATAGTGGCAAAGGTTAGAAAATTTTGTGAGTACACCTAAAACCACTGAATTGTACATTTTTAGAAATGGAAATATTACATGTGAATTACATCTCGCTGAAAAAACAGATTCTGTGGGAGGAGCAGGTGTCTGATTACTATTGACACCATGGCTCTAAGTCCTGTGATGAGTCAGAACATCCCTCTAGGTAGATCGTGCTGGCTACTGCAAAATTTTCTTTGATTCTCAGTATATTCTACACCAAATGAGAGTTATTGTCTAGTTCAAATCTTATTAGTATGGATTTTGATTTTCTGTTCCTCATTGGAAAAATCCATCCATCTAAGCAGAAATCTGCTTTTTCTTCTCCATGCCAATTTCTAAGCTGAGGTAATTTCAGAGAGGACTCTAAGAGATTATATCCTTTAAGTTCCCATTTTTAAATTGAAATTTAAATGAATGAGAAATATGACTTGCAATTTGTAAGACAGTACAAATTTATTTCTTTATTAAATTATCTCCAGTACTGTAAGCCTGCCATTTAAATGCAATAACAAAATATACTCTTACTTTCTATTAAAACTTTTCAAATGTATTAACAAAAAAGTGCTAATAATAACATTGTAGCAGCAAGTTTAATTTTAATTCCTTCTTTTTACAATGAACAAAAAGCTGTTTTTAAATGAGTATTGTTTAAAAATATGTGCACATATTTGCAGACTTATATGTATTTAAAGAGATGAATCTTGATAATGTGCACAAAGCAACAACTCTGTTTATACATAATCTACCTGTGATTTATTCTTTCATATAAATTTCTTTAAAATAACCATAATTTTCCTCTAACTATTAGGGCTTATTATCTAATTTCATTTAAACCTACTGCTTTCATGGTTGTCTGTGAGGTACATCAAGGTTAAAACACAATAGGAGTATAACTTATAAACACAAAAATACATTCACTTGGTCTAGCTAACAAATTGTATTATTCTTTAGTTTATTTTTATAATTATTGAGAATCTGATGCCAACAGGAAATAGATTCAATTAAGTAATAAGAGTCTGTGGTCAGTATGAAGTCAGGGCTCCTTGACGAAATGGCTAATTCAAGACTAGAATAGGGATTATACAAAATGAGACCAGATCATCGTGGAGTGCCAAAAAGTAATATTTAAACACATACATATACCCCCACATGCATGCCTGAGGTGTGTCAAAGATTTTAAGACAACATAGAAGCCTGATGAAAGAGCTCCCAGCGGCCAAAGTTGGAATAGTGAGGGCGGCAAAATACAGAAGCACAACACAAACGTCTGTGACACCCACACTAATCTTCGTACAAGTCAAGAGCTGAATAAAGAAATCAATGCAGAAAATAGACAATCCCCAAGTGTAACATTTCTAAATAATGTATATAGATACTTTAACTCAAGGAAGTGGAGTATAATTTCCCATCCCTCAAGTTTGGGGCATGTGTAATTGCTTCTTTACAAAGACTAGCATATGGAAAGGAGGAAAAAGAGTAACTATATAGGGGGAAAAAACTCACAAACACTACCTCAACCAGGTGATGGAGGTCAACATTCACAGTGATAAGTCATGTCAATAGCATATAGCCTGATATGATGTGATGACAATGGCATTTTACTTCTGAAGCCTTGCTCCCAAGCATTCCTAACTCCAGTGTCACTGTGTGTTACTGTGGGTATGGGGGAAATTCAGAAATTGTCCGGCTGGGGAGGATTATGCAAATACCTGACCCATATTCCTCAGAACTGCCAGCATTAGCAAACACCAGGAAAGCCTCTGAACAGACCCGTCACAGTATTAAGGAGTCAGAGGACCCAAAGGCTACTGAATGCAGTACGGCGTGTGAGACAGGACCCTGGAACAGAAAAAGGACAATAGGCAAAACTCATGGGAAGATGGAAAAGTATGGACTTCAGTTTTAATGATGTGTCATTAGATGTGTGTACTAGTTTTTTAATTGTGGTGAATGGACCATATTAATGGCAGGTGCTAATAATTAGAAAAACTTGAATATTAGGCATATGACAACTCTGTAGCATTTTTACCATTTCTCTGCACATCTAAAAGAAGTCTAAGATGATATTGTACTTTGAAAGTAGAGTCTATGTAGGTTGGTGCAAAGTACAGGGGAAAAGACTGAATGTCATCAATATTTTCTCCTACTACTCACAGAGAAGGAAATGACATCCCTCGTGTCACCTAGAAACGGCTTGTGGAATTTTCTTAAACATCACACAAGCTGGGCGTTGTGGCGGGCACCTGTAGTCCCAGCTACTCGGGAGGCTGAGGCAAGAGAATCGCCTAAGCCCAAGAGCTAGAGGTTGCTGTGAGCTGTGACTCCACAGCTCTCTACCGAGGGCCATAGAATGAGACTCTGTCTCTACAAAAAAAAAAAAAAAAAATTTAAACATCACACAAAGATGAAGATGTAAAGAAAATGTAACCAGTTGAACTTTTCATAAATTTTCTCAAGAGCTCCAAACAAACAAACAAAAGAAACATTTAGTATCAAACTGTACATTGTGATACACTTTTTCTATACCTATTACATGGCAGTAATGTACTCTTAAAACGGTGCATTATGTACTTCATAGGAAATTCAAGTGACTTTTCAAAGGCATTTTAGTCTAAAACTTCCTCCTAATTCACTGATTTTGAACTTTTTGTAACCTATGTCTTTCCTTATCAGATTTAGGCCAGCGGCCCTATAAACCACACTTGGATGGGGAAGGACGTAGTTCGTTTAAAAAGCAGACGTGGTGTGGCCCCAACACTGACCCTCACTGGGTTGATTCACAGGAGAGCTGTGCTTGAAGAGGGTCATGCTGATTGTCTTGAAATACATCTTGAGAAATAGGAGGATATTAAAATATTCACTGAATCTCATGAAAATATACATTTGTGAACTTACCATTCTGCTTTCCAGACATGGTATAATGAGGAGGAATAGACTGATATAAAATCTTGGAGGACAAGAACTGTATTTCCCAGTGGATCTTCTAGGACTCCGTATTTTTATTTAATTTGATGAAACATTGAAGCCAATGAGAGAGACATTTGAAAGAAGGAATTTCTTTTCAATTTTAAAGATATTAGCAAGTATCTGCAAATATATCTTTGTAATTCTTAAAAGTCTAAAAATATGCTTGAAATAGGTTTAAAATAAAAAAAAACCTACTGAAATCAACCCATGTGCTTTGGGGCTCAGATAGAAGTCTGACCAAAGAGAACGTATAGACTTGGAGGTGTATAGACCTGGATACTGTTTGCCATGTGACGTTGGTCAAGCTACTTAAACTCTTTGAGTATTGTTTTTCTCATATGTAATATAGGAATAATAAAATAATACTTAAAACATAGAGATTCTTTGGATTATTCATGGAAATACAGTAGAACCTCCGTAAATTGATCACACAGGGACTGTAACCTACTGGTCAACATTCAGAGGAGGTCACCGTGAGGATCGAGGCCTGCTATGCTGATAAGAACGTATGGTGCATTTCTGGTCTATGAGCATCAAATCAACGTAGGGAGGGAGGTGGTCAAATGTGGAGGTGCTACTGGAGTATGTGGAAAGTATCTGATATGTTCTTGGGCAAGTACTCGTGACTAGCAGCCAGGAACATATTAGAGCCCATCATTTATTGCATTAGATTTAGGAATAGTAGCCCTCACAAGTTAAAACTTGTTAAAATGTTAAATGCCATGAACAAAAACTGAAAGTAACCACAGGCTACTACATTCCACAGATGGAGACAGTGAAATCTAAACAAGTTAAATGATGTTTCCTAAGACATAGATTTTGTTAGTGCTGGTTGCAGACCCACAATCAGAAACCCAGATGGCCAGGCCAGGGACATGAACTCTACTGCACATCAGCCCAGGACTGTTTCCTATTATTTTCAAAATAACCAAAGGTCACCCTGAATTGAAAGTCACATTTACAGTCAGTGTAGCTATTTAAATACACTTTGTAGGGGAAGGTTGCAGGAGGCAAGAAAGCTGTCTCAATGCATCCGTTTTTTGAAGGCAGATTTTCTTATCACACTGTTGTATTACAAGGTATGTTTTTTTCATTTTTGAATCTCTTGGAATTGCAAATTACCATTTAAATTCAAGCTTAAGTTTTACTCAAAACAGGCAGTGGTATAGCTAATCCTTACTAAGGCTGATGAATATTCATTTTCCCTGTCTAGGATATTATAGTGGATTCAACTTGCTGAAATCCCCTTCGGATATGGTCGTGATTATATTACTGGGCTGATTCAACAAGCAGCAAGAAGAATTGCTAAACTCTCTAGGGAACTGTGGGGAAAATTATCCCCGATGGCACTGCAGCTCTTTACTGTGCTTAAAATTTCTTTAATTTTTAAAGAGAATCCTTAATGTATCAAATATGAAAATATCGGAAGATTTGGGCATCACCTATAAAGACAATTACATACAATTAAATAATTGGGAAAAAATGAGTTTTTCTTTTTTTTATATACTCTTTTTCGTTTCAGATTAATATAAGGCTACAAATGATTAGGTTACTTTTCATGTGTTTTTTTAGGTAAAGGTCAAGTTGTAGTTGAGCCCTTCACCCAGGGTGTTTGCTGTAGACCCTTACTTTGTGTGTCTTAGGTAGGAGTTTATCAGTCACCCTCCATGTTCCCCTTTACCCTTTGACTGAAAAGTATCAACAGAAGTTATTATCGAAGTGTCTTTTCCCATGATAACCTAACAAAGACAATAAGAGATATATATTATACTAAACTAATAAAAGTGAGTAGGATAAAGGATTTCAGACAAATACTTTACACCAACTCTATGGAATATGGCTGGACAAGGATGCACCCACACTCCCAAAAAGTATACTCTTAGGTATCTAAACCCTCTGCTTTTAGGGGTTGTTCAGTTAAATGGCTTTAAATATTATCACAATACTGACAAGATGACTCCTAATTTATAATTCCTACCCTAACTTCTTGCCTTTGTTCCAGGCTTATATATCAAACTACCACCCTTATTTCCACTTGAATATTTAGTAGATATTTCAAAATGAACCTGAAAAAGACAGACTGAGAAAGAGAGAGAAAGAGAGAAAGAAAGAAATCTAGATTTTATGAAAACTAAGCCATCATACATCCATAAGTCTTTCTCATCTCAGTAAATACCTTCACTATCTACTCTATTATTTAAACAAAAACTGGGGTACACTTTTGAGTCCCCTCTTTCTCTCACATGTACATGTTTCTGCATTTTTTAACCTGCTCTACTTTTCAAATGTATCCATGTCAATGGAAAAAAAAACCTCAAATTGTAAAATAAAGAGGTTTGTTCTAAGTTAAGTATGAGCAAGCATGCCCCTGAGAGCCATACCTAAGAAACTGCAGCAGTAGCCTTGCTGTGTTTGGCTACAGTTTTATTTTATACATTTCAGGGAGATAGCAATTACACGTAAAATCATAAATCAAAATAGAAAAGGCGTACATTGATTTGGCCCCAAAAGGCAGGCCCTCTCAAAGCCAGACCTTACAGGTTATAGATAGGTTTAAAGATTCTCTGATTTGTAATTGGTTAAAGAATTGAAGCTCTAGCACTACATCAGGTTATACAACAAGCTTATAGTGATTAAAAAGCTATGGCACTGGTATGAAATAGGACATAGATCTATGGAACAGAATTGAGAACCTAAAGATTAAACCAGCCTCATATCACCATCTGATTTTCAACAAACAAAACAAAAGTATACACTGGGGAAAAGAATCCCTGTTTAATAAATGATACTGGAAGAAGTGGACCCTCACCTCTCACCACTTAAAAAAATTAACTCATGCTCAATAAAAGATTTAAATCTATGACATGAAAGGATAAAAATCCTAGAGGAAAATGTGGGAAAAACAATAGTGGCCTTGCAAAAGAATTCTTGAAGAAGATGCCACTGACAACTTCAGCAACAACAAAAATAATAAATGGACCTGATTGAGTTGAAAGCTTTTGTACCGCTAATGACACAATCAACAAAGCAAATAGACAAACTTCAGAATGGGTAAAGATATTCCCATAGTATGAATCAGACAAAGGGCTAGTGGCCAGAACATGCAAGGAACTCAAGCAAATCAACAAGAAAAGAACAAACACCCCATAAATTGAGAGTCAAGTGACGTGAACAGAACCTTTTCTTGAGACAGATGAATAGACAACAAATGCATGAAAAGAAGCTCGTTGTCCCCAATCATCAGAGAAATGAAAATCAAAAGCAATGTGAGAAATTACCTATTCCCACAAGGTCACAAAGCTGTGGATGCTGGATTGAGTGTGGAGAAAGGGATAGGCACTGTGGATGGGATTGCAAACTAGTACAGCCGTTTTGGAAAGAAGCATGGAGAATACTCAAAGAACTTGAAATATACCTCCCATTTAATCCCACAGTCCCATTACCAGCTATCTACCCAGAAGAAGACAAATCATTTCACCATAAGGACATTTGCATTTGAATATTTATCACAGCTCACTTCACAATTGCAAAGATGTGGATACAACCCAAGTGTAGATCAATCCGTGAGTGGATTAATAAACTGACATATGTATCCTATGGAATATTATTCAGCCATAAAAATGATAGAGACTTTGCATCTTTTGTATTTACCTGGATAGTTCTAGAGAACATTCTCCTAAGTGAAGTGGAAAGCAAAAATGGAAAAGCTAGTATCCCATGGACTCAATACTAATCTGAAAATAGCTGGTCAATAACTACAGCCCCATATGAGAGAAAAACACAATTAAACTCAAGCAGGGGTGGTGGGTAAGTTCTCACCTACTGGGTACAATGTAGGGGTGTGTGGCACACTTATTGGGTGAAGGACTCAACTATAACTCAGACTTTGAACTTAACCTCACAAAAGTAAATAAATAACCTAATCACATACACTCTCATATTAATTGGAAATTTTTACAAAAGAAGAAAATGGAAATCAAGCTTTGTCTAAAGCCTTGCAGTGCTTTAAGTTAAAATGAGGTAGACTTAATCAGAGACAAGCCTCTGGACAGATACCCAGACCCAAGTATTCTGTTAAGTAAATTAATGATCTGACAGTATAGTTTAAGCTCTGTCTTGTGTCTTAGGATTGTTAATGAATCACTACGGATATCTCCAAGAAGGGAAGGGGCATGATAAAGAGTGTCTGACCTCCCTTCTCAGGGGTAGCACCTTAGCTTTAGTCTCCCTTTGGCCAAGAGAGCGTCTGTTCAGTCAGCCGATGGTGGGGAGAGGGCTTAAGATTTTAATTTAGTTCCCATCCCTAATCCCCCACCTCTTACCCTCTCCACTCTGACCCAAGCAGTTCTTGGTGCTCACCTACACTCTCTACAACTGCACATGGATCCTTAGATTTGGCATTCTCCTGCTTATGAGTTTCATATTCTAAGTGGAATAAAACATCATTCTTTAACTTACAAGGCCAGTCTCTCTGAGCCATGTCCTGCCAATTCCTCTCTGACTGTAACCACACCCCTTTCTGTACTTCACATGGCCTTTTAAAGAGCCCCTGTAATTTTTGCTCCTTCTGAACAAATAACTCTACTCCTGGACTTTCACAAACCTGGCTTTTTCGCATTATTTATTTCTTGGCTTAAATATCATCTCCAGAGAATTATGGAATTAATGTCTAGCTATGAATGGAAGCTGAGAAGGAAAAGATAAGTTTCTAGGAGGGAAAAAACATATGATTTCAGTGGAAGTTCTCCTCCCCTACCAACGGGGAAAGGAAAAATCATTGTAGTAAACCCACTTGGAGGGACGAATGTTTCTTCTCCATACTACACGTTTCATTCATTCTGTTGAGACGCCTTGAAACACCTCTCTCCCTCTGGCCTCATTACAAATCCCTTAACCTAATTATCCCCAAGAGACAAGGATCAACTTAATCTGATAGCAGCCAGGTAGCAATGCCAATTCAGCACCTGATAAACACCAAGGGGGATCAGTCATTGACCCCAGAATAATTAGTACTATATTTGGGAAAACGCTATATATCTTACATATCTTTTAATGAATAGTACTATAATTTTAGGAAAACGCTATATATCTTACATATCTTTCTATGAATGACAGCATGTAATTAGATTCTCTGCATGTTATTGGTTTTATGTTTCCCTTTGACGTGTGGTGAGGACAGACGTATTGGCTGCATTCACTGTTTGCCTTCATATATTTCAGGTCCTTCCTGTGGGGACAAAGGCAGCAGTGACTTTTTGTTGTTGTTGTTAAGCTATTGACTGCTTATCTCGAAGCTCTTGCTTTCAGTTTGGTATGAGCCGTTCTTGTCATTGATTGTACTCATGTCCTCATTGTGCCATTGTATTGGGGTGCACATCCTTCTGTTTTTTCACAGAACCGTCATGCCATATCTTTCAAAAAATATTTTCTGCCCAATTATTTGTTCCAATGAAGTTGCAACAGTGTTTTGCTGGGGGCCCAAGGCTGCATTCCTCCACAACAGGAATGCACCGTGCACTTGGCGAATGCACCAACACGTGCTTTAGTAGCATTATAAAAGTGGCCTGCAGCAGGCTTGTTATATGTCACCGGCATTTCTCTATGCCGGGTGCAAAGTACTGTAACTACCCTTCCTGTCTTCAGAACACAACTAACGAATGTCACAAAAGAGATAAGGCAGATCTTACTGTACCTGATGGAGAGTTTTTTTCGATGCTGGCCCGAATTCTAGAGGCAACTCTCTTTTAGTACCAACTCTAGTTATATGCTTTTGAAGCAAGTTGAACCCAGGGTAATGGAGGTCCATGGTAATATTTTTTCCAGACTGATCCAACTGACATTTCTAAACCAGTGTTTCTACAATCTCAGAGCTACTATTGCAAATTTTTAGAAGGTTCTCTGATATCCCTACATGTGGCTCTACCACAAATTGGTAATTTCTAGAAGAATCACACAAAAAATTGGTTGCAATTCCACACTTGCCAGGTTTAGGCGGTATGTAGACTCTGAATGAACAATGCGAGTGGAAAGACACCAATTGCTCATTGACAGTGCCAGACTCAGGAGGACTGCGACAACCTGAGACCTTATCTACAACTACGTTCCAAAGCTCTCGAATTGGAGCAAACTTACCCTGCTGCCTGCGAGCTTCTCGTGTTGCAGCATCATCAAAATGGACATTTCAGCAGGGGTGGAACTCTGTGTTCTGAAAATGTAGAGAACTGGCCAATTCTCCTGACAAAGAAGGTCTCAGACACTGTACTTTGCTGGTACACACCACAGTTTAGAAGAATTCCAATTAGTCCTAATATTTCTGCTTTTATGAAATCACCAGAATTTTGGATGAATAAATCTTTGCATAATTCTTTTACTAGATGTAGCTTCTGGTTTGTACACTTGATGATGGCAACCACAGTTTAATTATCAGTAAAGAGTTGGAAAGCATCCAATGGAGTTTTGCGTTCTAGTCCCAGTCATATTCCTAGCTGAGTCCTCATAATTCTGGCCAATTGCCGTCTCCCCTGATCCTTTACCGCCTGTTAGCTCCATATCACTCCTGACATTGCTGTCATCGGAGCCAAACGCTGCTCTATTTTTACAACTGGGGGAGACCTTCTTCTCTTTGATTCCACATTTTCCATTTCTTTTTCTCCATCATCATCATCTTGTTCTTTCTCTTCACTGTTTTCCTCAGAACAAATATTTCACATTCCATCTCTACAAATACTTTTGGTTCACTATCTGAAGATGTCTTTATCATTTTCTTTAAAATCTGACACAATCATTTCTTCCTTTACCTCAGCTACCAACAAGTTAGATTGACTCGTTAGCATATTTGTGTCTGTATCATGAGAAAAAAAGTAAATCATTGCTCGACATGAATGAATTTACAGAATGATCACATAGTCTATGTTTTCAGTCATACATACTCTGGTCTTCACCAAGCACAAATACGTGGCTTACTATCTGCAGTAGGAAAACACTTCAAAACAAAATAAAATGCTGGCTTTTCCTGGAAAAGAGAGCACAACTCAGCACTGCTAATAAGAAAGTGTTGAGAAGCACTAATACAAGAGTGCTGACCTGCAAAAGTGTCACTGACAGGTGGGTAAGGGTCTAACACCAAAAATCACAAGCCATGAAACCAAACTCCCTGTGTAAACCAATAAACAACAGCAAGACCATGGTGGGGTCAGTCAGTGACACCCTTCACGCGCCTTCCCCTCTTTCATCTTCCAAGAAGCACCACACTCTGCTGGGTCCACCTGGCTACACACTTTAAAGATGTTGCCTCTGACCTTGAATTGAATAAGTAAACCTGCCTACATCCCTCTTAGCTACAGATATCAGCCATGTTTTGTTTGTTTGTTTGTTTGTTTTGAGACTGGCTCTGGCTCTGCTACCCAGGCTGGAGTTCAGTGGCACAATTCTAGTTCACTGTAACCGTAAACTCCTGGGCTCAAGTGACTCTGCCACTAGAGGACTGGGACCCTGCTCTGGAGCAGTAGTGTCATCACACTTGGCTATTTTTTTTTCTTTTTTGGTCAAGACAGAGTCCCACTCTGTTGCCCAGGCTGGTCTTGAATCTCTGGCCTCAAACAATCCTCCAAGCTTGGCCTCTCAGAGTTCTGAGATTATAGGCATTAGCCATCCCACCCAACCATAAATCACAATCCTACTATTTACTATTTACTTCATCTGTTTAAAAAGTTACATTTTGGTATATATTGGCCTTATGATTCTCTCTGTGTGTGTGTATATATATATATATATATATATATTTTAACTCTTCCAACCCTTAGGTTAGGAAAAAAAGAATGGTGTTTGTCAGAATCTCTTATCTCCCAAAAGAATTGATGCTCTTTCAGGATGTGTAACTTAAAAAAGTCACAGTTGGCTTGAAGCTAAAGCCTGAAATGAAGCCTTGGTCTGAGCTGGAGGTAAACAGCTGTGCTTCCAGTAAAGGTGTTCTGCTCCCTAATTAGAAGGAAAATTAATAGCGACCACCTGATTTGAAGAACTGTTATACGAGACACTTGCTCACAGCACACACCCTGGCCCAATATTTATTTGTTGAAGTGATGAACAAATAGATGAATGACGTCCTTTCCTTCCCCCAGGTAGCATAAGAAGCACATGATTCAATACCTACAGGGCTGCAGTGTGTGGTCCCCAAAGGAACAGACTGCAGTAAAGCATCCGTGTCCACATGTGGGAAGAGTGGCCCAGGTGAACGGTCACTGCTTCAGCAGACAAAATTTCCAGACAACTTGGCAGTTGGGTTCTTTCAGAAATTGTGTAGGCCTACATTGATTAGGAAAAGCTAGGGGTTCGCACAACAAGTAGCTATGCAGAGGTGTGTGAGAACAGGGGGAAAATGAATATCTGGGAGAAATCAACAGGAAAGTAATTTATTATCAGTGTATCCTCCCAACCTGGAGAATTACTTCTTCTGACAATATCCTTTCAAACTCCAGAGCCTATGAAATATATTTTACGAATTACCTTTTTGTTGTTATTATTCCCAGTCTTCTGAGGCTAAATTTTCCAAAAAAGTAAAAATGACCCAGTAGTGGAACAGTATTGTCTTGAAATTTTATTTAAATTTCACAAAACAGTGAATCTAACAAAGGAGCCAATAAAAAGAACATAAAATGGATTCTTAATGTTTTTATTCAATTATTTCGCTAGCTTCTTGCATTAGGTGATGATTCCATAAGAGTGGCAAACACTTTCTTTCTAATTTCCAGGACACATTTAAAAAGTTCCATAACTTTTCTGAGCCCAAACACTAGCCTCTTGGGAGGAGCTCCCAATTCACAGCTTGTGAGCGTGGCATCATCTTGGCTTGCTATCACCGTTGCCTGCAATATCTCTTTGACCACCAACTTCCTAGTGAGCAACCAGATCAAGAGTAGTCAATCTAATTCTGTCACTTAAATGATCAGCTAACTGGAATAGTACTGGTAATTTTCATGATTAAAATGACAAATACAATTCAATTGTGCAAAATTGATGTATCTCAGTTCTTGGCTGTAATGTCAACACACACACACACAAACCAACCCCTCTGAGCCTGACCAATGCACTTTGAGGACAAGGTCCAAGCAGCCTCCTCTTGCCACTACATTGCATGACTGGGATGTATCTGTCACTTTGGACAGCCCATTATCATTATAATTTTCCCATATTCCTTACACAGACTTCTTGTAGTGAAAAATGAATTAAATTGTGCCCTCCCTCAATCATTTTGAATTCAGAGGTGAAGTTCTGACAATATAATTAAAGTAATCACAATCACTTGCTACTCTGATTGGAAAAGTTTCCCTTGTTTGCAAAACAAACATAATGCCACATCATTTGCAATTCTGGAGAATCTTTCGCAAAAAAATAAATCTGGGGCACCTGTTGTTGTCAAGACTCAGGATAACTGCCAGTAGCATTTTAAATGCTGCCTTTACCTGTTTTGTGGAACAGCTGAATCTCACCATCTGGGCCAGGCTGAAATTTCCATAAGTTCAGCCAAATTGTCAGAATAGCTTCCTTTTGTTGGTCCTTCAAGAAATGGGCCTTTTGGAAAATCTAAAAACGTATTTGACAACAGACAGCCTTCTCCAAGAGCATGAAGCCTGGGTGCCATGAAACGATGGAAAGAGTATTAGGCTTACACACCGTATAATCACTTCCAGTGTAGCACCATATTAGAATTGGGGATTAAACCAACGGAGCGTGTTTGTTTAGAATTGTGATAATTACTGAGTGCAGAGCAGTATAAAATCATTCTGCAGAATGGAACATTGCATTTTCCTAATGGGCAACTAAATAAATAAACATGTTCTGAACATTTCAACACGTCGAGCAACAGAACATTTTAGAGCAAAAACAATATATACTCTCAGATCATAAACTTTTTGTATGAAATAGTGCCAATTATCTATTAAGTGCTCATTTAACTGCACTTAACTCACTTTATCCTCAGAAACTGTATAGACATTTTAACTACAGAGATTTTAACTTTTAACTTAAATCAATTATTGATTGAAATAAAAAAAAAATCACATCAGAAGATTACTGGTTGGTAGAATGGCCAACATTTTTAATGAGGCATAATTTTCAAACCCTGAAATGCATAGATCTTTAAGTGTGATATCTTAAGGCATTTTGACAACTGTGTGTGTTCATGTACCTCACCTATCAAGACACGACGTATTTCCACCAACTCAAAAACTTCTCTCTATATGCTATTTCTGGGATTCTCTACTCCACTATTCTGATTTCTCACACCAGATTTAGCAGTTAGAAAACTTTAAAAAATGGAATTATGCAGTTCTATGCATACTTTTTGTATGTTTACCTTATTATTTTCAAATTGCAGAAAAAAAATCTGGGAATAATTCAAATATCCCATATAGGGGATGGCTAAATAAAGAGATCTCTAGAATATATTGTTAAATTGAAAATGAAATATCAGTTCTACATAATGTGCTACTATTTATCTATGAAAGGAAAAAATAACAATATTTTGATAAATTTCTAATGTTAGCAATAGAAATAATAAGTTGTACATTTTTAAGGGTGATTATATATTATGAGAGAAAGAGAATGAGGTGGGGTGGGAAGGTAGAAAGTAAATTTCTTGTAATAATTTTTTTAATTTGACATAGAAAAAATATAAATATTACACCTAACTGTAAAACAAAATGAAAACTGAAAGTAATATGAAACAAGAACCAACATAAAGTGTCAAAAAAAAATCCCAACTGATTTTAGAACACAGTAATTCAATTCTACATCCTTAGTTAAAAATAGCCGTTAGTAAGAATTGACATAACTGGAAAAATAAATTTAAAATATTTTTAGTAATTATAAAGTTGGTGGTACATGGGTATAATAGTCCAAGACTACTGTGAGTATAGGGTGGGATAAAACACATGATAAATTACATTGGTGACATTGAAAGCAGAGTTTTGTATTAGGCGAGGAGACAGAGTTGTAGGGTGAATAGGGTTAAATACAAATCCTGCTGTCCCAAATACGAGTTTAAACTTGTTATGTGCTTTATTAGAGAGAAGACAGATGGACAGGTGGATGGATAATACATAGGCCACATGTATGAAGGTCCACTCGGTAGCAGGGAACACAATTAGCATCCAGAATTTGACTTCTCAGTGCAAATTTTCACTAAAAGAAATCACATTTCACTGGAGAAACGGCAGAGTTTTATTTTGGATCCAAGTGTGCAGAATTGGCCTGGAATACTTTGTCATATTAGAAAGTAAGGAAACTATTAAAGATTACTTGTGTCTGACCAAACAATTTATTTTAATGAATTAACTCTCTTTGCGTCCCCTTCTGAGCCCTGGTCCTGAATGCTGAGGAACAATAAGATAATAGATACAATGAATTATAACACATTCAATATATTTATACCTATCAGGTTCATGGTGACACAGGGAAATAAAATCCCCTTGTTCACATTTAAAAGATGTTACAGAACCAAATCATTACTGTGAAAACTAGAAAATAAAGGGGAAAAGCAAAGCATTTATCTTACTTTTCCCCTAGAAAATGTACCTAAGATTAATCAAAATTTGATGAGGACAAATTTCTATTATAAAAGTAATCCATGACACACGAAGAAAGAATGATAAAATCAGAACATGGATGTTGTAGAGCCTAGCGATGAAAGTGACGATCATCTGTGGTTTCCAACATCACTGAAAGAGACCAATCTGACATTATGTGCCCCCTGATGGAAGTTCAAAATGCCATCTAGGAGGCAGTCTTGAAAGAAAAACAAATACCAAATAGTAATAAAAGAAGAAAACAACCATTTGAAAACTTCTAATGGAGACAGTCACAACATCTCGAATTTTATAAAACATCTACAAGCTCTCATACACCTGTACACACAGTGAAATGATAGTATCTGGCACCTTATTGGACCTAAAAAAAGAAAACCAGAATAAATGCATGAATAAATTTATAAAGGATAACACACTTCAGATTTGGAAAGCTAGTGAAAATGCGCTCCCAAAACACTCAGCAGAGAATATGAGTAGAGTATTTGTTTCCTGATGAATATTGAACACATATCATTATTGATTTAGAGGCAAAAGACAAAAATACAGCCAATATACTGCAAGCACATAGTCTTCTTCCAAGAGAAGGCATATTTCTAATATAAAAGAGACAGTCAGCTGTTAACAAGAATTGTGACTCACTATTAAATTCAACTTGCAAGCTTCTCTCAAAAATAATCATCACAAAAGGTATTTCTAAAAGGATTTTTTGCTGGTTAAGCTTTGAAAGTCAGCATGGGCTGCACAACCCCATGCAGGGGAGAAAGAATGTGCTGAGGAGGTGACAAGCTCTTTGTCCACAGGAAAAAGAAAAAACCATGTCCTCCACATACTTGAAAAGCCATCCTGCTGAGCAGGAGCTTTGCAATGATAACCCCCTTCGTCAACACTGCTGGACTCCTATGACTCTGATACTCATAATACTATTTCCATGTAGACTGTAGCATTGGTTATTGTGTGATGATGTTACCAGCTAGAGGCTGGATACAGAGCATAGTGTCTCTTTCTCTGTCTCTCTCTCTCTCTCTCTCTCTCTCTCTCTCTCTCTCTCTCTCACACACACACACACACACACACACACACACACACACACACACGGAGTTTCATTTTATATCTAACAACCCATTGTCTAAACCAGTTTATGAGCTTAAAGTCAAAGTAAAAATATGATTCTGCTAGTATAAAACAAGCATACCTAGGCAAGGAACAATTAAGCTAAGTGAAACGAAGCATTGTTTTTTTTAAAAAATTCATTAATAAAGCCATAATTATCTAGTAAAATGCTGAATTGCTTAATGATAACCATTTGCATGGTGTAAATACCTTATCATTGACACAAAAGGTTATAAAGGGCACAAAACATGCACCTGATAAACTCTGTGCCCTAGGGAAAGTCATTTAACCTCTATAAACCTCCATTTCTTTATAGGGGGAATCAGGGAGAATTATAAAATAATTCATCTCCAAAATAATTCCAGTTTTGGGGGTTCTGAGAATATTATGATCTTTTAAAATTCCACCCTCAACATCACAAGCTATGCCTACCTATTCAGTGGGTCTAATTGGTGGTTCACATGTGCCTTTATGATTGTAATTACAAAAATGTTTCAACACATTTTCCTAGAGAATCAAAGACCACGCCTACTATTATTTGTGGTTAAAAAAAGACATATCTGGTATAGATCTTGCCCTAGATGGCTGGTGATACAGATAAAAGCAGGTATTACTCAATGCTCAGAGCATTAACTATTACCTCAGAGGTAAAAACTAATTCATTCTCAGAGTCGGGGAGGCACTCATGTAAGTCATGACATTTAAACTCAATCTTTAAAGATGAGAAAGAAAGGTCTAATACAAAGTATAGTGTTCCCTGAACGTTCTAAATACCTGTCAGAGTCCCCTAAGGGCTAGTATTGGTTTTGTTTTGCAATCCTACTATCTATTAAAATCTAAAACTGCTTTTTAACCACTTAGTTGAAAATGTAGAAATTCTAAGTTATAGAATCACATCTGAAAAAGACACAGAAATTACGCAAACAAGTTCAAATGCTAAGAACAAAATTTGTAAAACCCTCTAAAAAGTGTTATTTATCATAACTTGAAGACATTTCTCAAAATCTCTGACAACCCTTTAAGGTTGAATACAACCATGAAAGCTAGTTCTGATAACACATTTTGATAATCAGTGCATTTTTGCTTATTAACTATGACCTAAATTATCTTAACTGTAAGTAAGCTCATTTATCATATTATTTGATTCTTTATGGAGAAAGGGAAAAAACTGCCCACATGGCTGTTAATAATCCATTATAAAATGACGATGACATTAAATTTAAAAAGAATGTAATGAGTGGGGCAGCGCCTGTGGCTCAGTGAGTAGGGCGTGGGCCCCATATACCAAGGGTGGAGGATTCAAATCTGGCCTGGGACAAGCTGCAACAAAAAATAGCCGGGCGTTGTGGTGGGCACCTGTAGTCCCAGCTACTTGGGAGACTGAGGCAAGAGAATGGCCTAAGCCCAAGAGCTGGAGGTTGCCGTGAGCTGTGACACCACAGCACTCTACCAAGGGCAACAAAGTGAGACTCTGTCTCTAAAAAATATAAATAAATAAAAATGTAGTGAGTACAATGATAGGTTACAATTTCAAGTATACAGTTAATGTATAGAATTCGTTTATTCTATATCTTAGTATGTAAGTCAAGCACCTATTCTCCCAATATGTTAGGACATGAAATGGTCATTTTCGTAGTTAAAACGTATTAACTTTTTGGTCTAACTTAATTATGTTAACTATAGGTTTTCACAATTAATTTGGTCATTTTCTCTGTCTTCTCCCCACTGTTTCAAAGTTGTCTTACCAAAGAATAACAGATTAAAAATAGAAAACTCATCACAGCCCAATAACCAGAGAGAATAATTTTGGAAAAAGTATTCCAAAACACAAACCACAGATCCTGAAACTGACAATGAATACTTTGCAAGTTTTGGAAGCGTTTGAGTCATTTTTCCTAATTACTACCACCATATGATACTCAGTTATTCACAGTGTGAGATAAGATTGAAAGTTTTTGATTATTCCGGGGGGGCCTGGAAGAGATCATATGGCACAGGAGGCCGTCACAGCAGGAGCAGTGGCAGCCAGACTCCCCGGAGGTGATTTTTCGCAGACAATGCAGGCTCAACTGCAAGCTGTCCGCACCGGGAGGGCAGTCCCAACCTTGCCGCCCCCTGGCTGGATAACCCTGCTCTTTTGCAGTTTTTTAAGGTTCCTAAATGCATTTAAAACTGACAGTTCACTTTCAATTCTTCTGCCTCAATCTTACTTTAGCAAGAAAAAAAAATTTTTTTTCTCTTTTGAACTATGGGCTTCTAAGTACTAAATGACCCTCTACAGGTGCCAACTGTAACTCTGAGTATCACATATGCAAAACCAGAGGGCAACAAACCCCAGGAAGAATAAAAGTCAGAAATACCTACCAATTTTACAGGGCTATTGTGAGAGAGCTGGTGATTAGATAAAATGACTTTGAAAGGGTGAAATTCAATAGAAGGGCTCATTATTTCTATTATTGGTAAAGCTGGTAAGGGTCATGTCCATTAAGCAAGGGCGGAAGAAACAGAGGAAAAAAACCAAACTAGACTTAGAGTTTAGTTCATGATCATAACTTTGGCCATATGCTCTTATTTATTACTAAAAGTAATAGGATATTTTAGACCATTTGTTTTCTGTTTTTCATAAATGCTTTCGAGTGTATACTTTTAAGTAAATGTTTCCTAATCATTTTAGTAGCTATTTCCTTAGATGCTGAATCATTACTTAAAATATTTGAGACTTTTTTGGGTTATATCCTCGAAGTATACCTCTTGGAAAAGATGGACAGTAATAACTTCATATAAGGAAATATTTTTAATGTTCAATAACAGTATTGTATATTAAGTATTGTGTATTAAGTTTAAGGTGAACCTAATTCCCAGTGCACCGTCATTGGAAAGTCAGGAAATGGTGAGTTTTATTTTATACATATATTCATGCCCAGCCTATTGTTTTTGATTATTCAACAACTGCAACAGTAGTTCTCAACTTTCTGCGCACATCTGAATTACCTGGAGGATTTGTTAAAACACAGAGCCCTGGACCTCGTGGAAGGCTTGATCAAGTCCAGATCTAACATACCTCAGGTTCTAATGATGATACTGATCTGGATGGGCTTAATAAGAAAGCAGGAAACACTTGTATGTTGGTTTAAATCTCTATACAGAAATAATTAAATGTAAAGAAGCTTAAAATAATCCTCAACATGGGGTGAAATATAAAATCTAATTATTAATAAAGGGTAGATGCAGACAGAGTTCATGTTAACAAAAACTTTTGACATTAACAAATGATACCTGTTATTGAACTGACACAGGAGGTTAGGAAAGAGAACGGAGGCCCCGTTGTCAATATGGTAATTGGGCATCAATGAATGAGAGTGTAAGTGGAATCAGAAGCAGCACATCCTCAACGAGCTGGGTGGAACCTAATGTAGGTAGAGGTTTGTGACATACAATTTGCTGGGGTAAAATGAGGAAGTCTCATTACATTCTCTGACCCAGCAAACACTCCATGATGACACCCTCCAAATGTTGAATTTAAGTGCATATTTTGGTTTTTGTACAGCGTACATGAGATCGTCAAAGCCAATGATCTGCTGATACATTAAGGTAAGAATATTACATATGACCTTGGTGATCACAAGTAGGTAAAATGGTGATCACTCCATTTTGACAGTCATAACAACATCCCAAATTACAAATAGAAACAATTATAAATAGCATGGCCTTAAATAGATATTAAAAAAAAATCTTAAGCTGACAGATATCTAGTCATCTGTTATACAAACCTCATCCTCAGAGGAGCAAATTTGAAACTCCACTGTCTAGAACAGCCCTTCCTTCTGCCTCGAAAAAGAATTTTCGAAAGTAAGATTTTTGTTGTTCAATATGGCCTTGTTATATGAGGTCAGATTATATCATGTTTCCTTGGCGAAGGACAAGAAAATCAGGACTGTAGTTATAACTTTGTTGTTGGACGTTGGTAAACCATTTTAAAATATGTAGATTTTCATACTCCTATACTTGTACTGGGGCTTGAAGGATTGATAAATATGCTTTTATTCTCTGTCAGAGTTTTGTACCAAGTAAGAGGCAAAGATCCAGGCAGCTGTTCTTTTCTTGCTAATACGTTTGAGTT
>CAUYRH010012214.1:0-16676 GCA_963574655.1 Perodicticus potto | reverse complement strand
GTACTCTACCAAGGGCAATAAAGTGAGACTCTTGTCTCTACAAGAAAAAAGAAAAGAAAAGAAAAAATGAGGCCATCAGGGTAGGTAATAATTCAATATGACTCGTGTCTTTATCAGAAGAGAAAATTTGGACACATACACACAGAAAGGACAGGTACGATCCCAGTGAGAAGACTATGATTGGGAAGCCAGAAGAAAAGCTTCAGAGAACTCTGCCTGTCGGACCTCCAGCCTCCTAAACTGTGAGAAAATAAATGTCCTGTTGTTTAAGCCACCTAGTCTGTGGCATTTCATTATGGCAGCTTTAGAAGACCAATGTACCAGCTATCAACAGAAGATTCTTTTTTTTTTTTTTTTTTTGAGATAGAGCCTCAAGCTGTCACCCTGGATAGAATCCTGTGGCGTCACAGCTCACAGCAACCTCCAATTCCTGGGCTCAAGTGAGTCTCTTGCCTCTGCCTCCAAAGTAGCTGGGACTACAGGCGCCCGCCACAACGCCCAGCCATTTTTTGGTTGCAGCCGTCATTGTTGTTTGGGGGGCCCGGGCTGGATTCAAACCCTCCAGCTCAGGTGTACGTGGCTGGCGCCGAGCCCCGGCTATTTTTTTGTTTTGCAGTCCGCTGAGCCGGGTTTGAACCCGCCACCTTTGGTATATGGGTCTGGTGCCCTACTCGCTGAGCCACAGGCGCCGCACCCAACATACGTTTTTAAAAAATTAAACATTTTAGTAATTAGTAACAGTATAAAAGAGCCTACCATTTATCGAGTGCCTACTGTATACCTGGAGGCTGTGGTAGGCACTCTATATCTCCATTAATACCAACACTGCAGGAAAAGAACATTATTCCCATTTTATAGGAGGAAACTCTACTATATTGAAGAGGGTAGAAAACCCTCCAAGGCCACACTGCTAGTGACTGTGAATGATATGTAGTCAAGGTTTGAATGCATTCTTGCTAAGAAAAGTCTGGATTAACGGAAACCACTGGGTCCTTATTCCTGCTTGTTCTCTCCTATCCTCTCCCAGGGATCCCCAAGAAAGGCTGGCCTTGAGGATCTCAGAGTCTCAGCAGGCAAGGTCCACCCAGGACATGTCTGGAAACCCCAGGGGCCACATGGGCGCCCAGGCCCAGGGTCTGGGAGGTGAGTGATGCAGGATTGTGGCAGCTCAGGGATCTGGGGCTGGCCTTGGGGCATTTCCTGAGCACTCACAGTGATGTCCCTGCCCAGGAAGGGAACAGCAACCACCCTGGAGACCCCAGATGCTGGGTTCTCACCTGAAAGCAACTCCACTTCTGGGCTCTTAGCAAGGATGACCTCTGATGTCATGTTTTCTTCTTGCCCTTACCTGGCAACCGGGCCTCTGACTAGATTAGGAGCAGGAGCTGGTTGTGAGTACAAGGTCCCTGTCCACATCTGCCTTCCCCGCTCAAGCTCTGTCATCCATCTCCCCAGGATGGCCAGCCACAGTGCCCTTACCTCTGGGCCCAGGGCCATGTCCAAATGGACCCTGAGTCCAGGGGACTGATCCCTCCTTCCTTTGCTCCCCCCTTCTCCCACACACACAAGCTCTGGTTCTGAGCCCACTTTGCCAGCCCAAGTCTGACCTGGGCCAGACGCAGGTCGAGGTAGAAGGAGCAGCCCCATTTCTTCCTCTGCATAACAAAGGCGGTGGGCTGCCCTCCTGCTGGAAAACAACTCAGCCCTTAGTAAACGGTCTCCCAATTCACATTCCCTTTCTTCTTCTGGCTGTGGCTAGGGTTGTCAGATTTAGCAAATAAAAATATAGGACTGTGGGGTTGTCTTATTCTTACAAGGGTACATGTAAAATTTACTAGGTATAGAAAATAAATGTCTTAACACAATAAATAAGAAAATGCCAGCTCGGCACCTGTGGCTCAACGGGCTAAGGCGCCAGCCACGTACACCTGTGCTGGTGGGTTCGATTCCAGCCCAGGCCCGCCAAACAACAATGACGGCTACAACCAAAAAATGGCCGGGCTTTGTGGTGGGCGCCTGTAGTCCCAGCTACTTGGGAGACGGAGGCAGGAGGCCCGCTTGAGCCCAGGAATTGGAGGTTGCTGTGAGCTGTGATGTCACAGGACTCTATCCAGGTTGACAGCTTGAGGCTCTGCCTCAAAAAAAAAGAAAAAAAGAAAAAAGAAAAAGCAGTGAAGGCTATGTTAACCAGTTTGATGAAAACATTTCAAATTGTATATAAAACCAGCACATTGTACCCCATGATTGCATCAGTGTACACAGTTATGATTTAATAAAAAAAAAAATCCCAACCCCTGAAGAATACCACTAATAATAACAACAACAACAGCAACAACAAACCCTCAGAGATGTTAAAGTCTGGACATTATGCCCAGCGCAGAGCTGCGGGTTTTTAACCTGTCGGAGCGCCTTTGTTGATTTCATGGCCATGGTCAGGTATGTTCACCGAAGTCTGCTCGGGTCATCTTGACAGTACCCTGGGTAAGGTGGACAGTGCCATGACCCCTGATGTGCAGGTGAGGAAACTACTGGTTCAAGTGGTTAAATGGGTTCAGTAAGACCACACATTTAGTTAGTAGAAATTCTCGTATGTACAATCTTGTAAATCAAATCAGTTACTAAGTGTAGAATATAAATGTCTGAACACAATAACAAAGAAAATGCCATGACGGCTATGTTAACCAGGTAGATGAAAATATTTCAAATTGCATATAAAACCAGCACATTGTACCCCATGATTGCATTAACATACACAGCTATGATTTAATTAAAAAACAAACAAACAAACAAAAAAACTACATGATGCTTTGAACAGCTGCAGGGGCAAATTAAAACATGGTGATATTTTTGAACACTACTAAGTTGCTTCACATAAGAACGAAACTCACGTAATTTGAACTTTCACAAGTGGAATTCAATGGCGCTGGTCAACACTGACAGCTCTGAAACCGGCAGTCGGCCCTGCAATTCCCAGGAAATCTGGGGGATGCACCAATGGCTTTCCCCCAGTCCCAGGGAACCGGTAAAGCAAAACGGATACGCACGTTTAAGCTTCTTGACTTACCCTGAAGGTCGTGCCGTCCTCTCCTCCCGGGCCGGTGTCAGCGTCCCCTGTGCCCGGGAGCCCCGGCTCTGCCGCGACGGTCTCGTAAGTCACCATCGTGGCATCCGTGCTGATTAATTTCTCGAAGCCTCTGTTACTGGTCATCATTAACAACCAATGCCATCATACCTAAGGCTTTTAACTTCTTGTTCATCTTTATTATAATGTACATGTTTCTTTTTAAAGTGTTTTCTAAAGAGAGCAAACCAGCACATGTGCTAATAAAACAAAAATTAAGATTTAATTTCTTAGATAAAATTGAGACAGGCTGACAAACTCAGAATGTGAGAAGACTGGATGGGTGGTTGCCTGGAAATATTTCTTTCTTTCTTTCTTTCTTTTTTTTTTTTTTGAGATATAGTCTCACTATGTCACCCTGGTTAGAGTGCCGTGGTGTCACAGCTCATGGCAACCTCAAACTCCTGGGCTCAAGCTATTCTCTTGCCTCAGCCTCCCAAGTAGCTGGGACTACAGGTGTCTGCCACCACGCTGGCTATTTTTTGTTGCAGTTTGGCCGAGGCCAGGTTTGAACCCACCACCCTCGGCATATGGGGCCAGTGCCCTACCCACTGAGCCACAGGCGCCGCCCATGCCCGGCTGTTTTTTGGTAGCAGTTGTCATTGTTGTTTAGCAGGCCGGGGCGGGGCTCGAACCGCCAGCCTCGGTGTATGGGGCTGGTGCTCTACTCACTGAGCTACAGGGGCTGAGCCAAGGGAAATATTTCATGAGTCATTGTTTTAAAAGCCTCCAGAGCCAGGCAGAAGGGGCTGATGAGCTGGGATGGGCTATATATTTCTAGAAACAGCACAGTTCTGTGCTTGTGTTAAATGGTCCCAAATTAATAAATGATGATAAAACCAGATGAGTTGCTTTAGGCAAGTTTGGCCTTGACCTAGCCATGAACCTTTGTAACTAGGAGAGTAATTTCCCTTTGGCCGGCCCTTTCGCGTGTGTACTTGTCCGCACATGCGCAGTGTGCTCACGGCCGCAGAGCTCTTTGAGATAATGTTTTCATCTTTGTTTTATGGCTAGGACTTGAGAGCAATACCTGTAATATAATAATGCAGATGAATAATTACCTGATGCCTCGCTGGAAAATAACTTTGAATATGATAGCAATGGAAGAAATCCCAAAGGAAATTATTGAAAGATTTGAATTATGAAAGGAAAAATTGTCTCTTCACTAAGCCCCTCCTCGTTATATGTCTAAGACCATAAACCAACTTAATACAAAATAAATATGGGAAAATATATTCAATAAACTTAACAGGAAGAGATTCAACACCTTTAATATATAAAGAACTCATAAAAATCAATAAGAAAAATGTTAAGAGCCCAATAGTTAAATGAACAAAAGACATGAATACATAATTCACCAAAAAGAAATTGATGACTTACAAAGCAAACATCACCCTGGTACCAAAACCAGGAAAAAATCCAACTAAAAAGAACTTCAGATGAAATTTCACTAATGAATATAGATGCAAAAATTTTCAACAAAATCCTAGCCAATAGATTACAGCTTATCATCCAAAAAGTCATAAATCATGATCAAGTAGGTTTCACCCCAGGGATGCAATGCTGGTTTAACATACACAAGTCCATAAACGTTATTCACCATATCAACAGAAGCAAAAACAAAGACCATATGATCTTCTCAACAGATGCAGAAAAAGCATTTGATAAAATCCAGCATCCTTTTCTAATTAGAATACTGAAGAGTATAGGCCTAGGTGGCACATTTCTGAAACTGATCAAAGCTATCTGTGACAAACCCATAGCTAATATTTTACTGAATAGCGTTAAACTGAAAGCTTTTCCAGTTAGAGCTGGAACCAGACAAGGTTGTCCTCTGTCACCACTACTATTCAACATAGTGCTGGAAGTTCTAGCCAATACAATCAGGCAAAAGAAGGAAATAAAGGGCATCCAAATGGGAGCAGAGGAGGTCAAACTCTCCCTCTTTGCTGATGATATGATCTTATAATTAGAGAACCCCAAAGGCTCCACCACAAGACTCCTGGAAGTGATCAAAAAATTATAGTAATGTTTCAGGATATAAAAATCAATGTCCGCAAGTCAGTAGCCTTGGCAATAACAGCCAAGATGAGAAGCTAATTAAGGACAAAATCCCCTTCACCATAGCTTCAAAGAAAATGAAATACCTAGGAATCTACCTAAGAAAAGAGTTGAAGGACCTCTATAAAGAAAATTATGAAACCCTAAGAAAAGAAATAGCAGAGGATATTAACAAATGGAAGAACATACCATGCTCATGGCTGGGAAGAATCAACAATGTTAAAATATCTATACTTCCCACAGCAATCTATAGATTCAATGCCATCCCTATTAAAATAGCAACATCATACTTTCAAGACTTGGAAAGAATAATTCTTCATTTTGTATGGAACCAGAAAAAACCCTGTATAGCTAAGGCAGTCCTTAGTAATAAGAACAAAGCCGGCTCGGCGCCTGTGGCTCAATGGGCTAAGGTGCCAGCCACATACACCTGAGCTGGGGGGTTCAAATCCAGCCCGGGCCCGCCAAACAATAATGACGGCTGCAACCAAAAAATGGCCGGGCGTTGTGCCTGGCGCCTGTAGTCCCAGCTATGTGGGAGGCGGAGGCAGGAGACTCACTTGAGCCCAGGAATTGGAGGTTGCTGTGAGCTGTGATGCCACGGCACTCTGTCCAGGGTGACAGCTTGAGGCTCTGTCTCAAAAAAAAAAAAAAAGAAAAAAAAAAGAACAAAGCCAGGGGCATCACCATACCAGATTTTAGGCTGTACTACAAAGCCATAGTGGTCAAAACAGCATGGTATTGGTGCAAAAATAGAGACACAAACATTTGGAATAGAATAGAAAACCAGGAAATGAAACTAACATCTTATAGCCACCTAATCTTTGATAAACCAAACAAGAACATACATTGGGGGAAAGAATCCCTATTCAATAAATGGTGCTGGGAGAATTGGATAACCACATGTAAAAGACTGAAACTGGACCCACACTTTTCTCCATTCTCAAAAATTGATTCACAAATTTAGGATAAAAGACCTAAATTTAAGGCATGAAATGATAAAAATCCTCAAAGAAAGCATAGGAAAAACACTGGAAGATATTGGCCTGGGGAAAGACTTTATGAAGACGACTTCTATGGCAATTGCAACAACAACAAATAAACAAATGGTACTTACTTAAACTAAAAAGCTTCTGTACAGCTAAGGAGATAACAACCAAAGCAAATAGACAACCTACACAATGGAAAAGGATATCTGCATATTTTGAATCAGATAAAAAGCTTGATAACTAGGATCTAGAGAACTCAAATTAATCCACAAGAAAAAAGCCAACAATCCTATATATCAATGGGCAAGAGACATGAATAGAACCTTCTCTAAAGAAGACAGTGAATGACTAACAAACACATGAAGAAATGCTTATCGTCCTTAATTATTAGAGAAACGCAAATCAAAGCCACCCTGAGATGTCATCTAACCCCAGTGAGAATGGCCCACATCACAATATCTCAAAACTGCAGATGCTGGTGTGGATGTGGAGAGAAGAGAACACTTTTACATTGCTGGTGGGACTGCAAACTAATACAACCTTTTTGGAAGGACGTATGGAAAACCCTCAAAGAACTCAAGCTAGACCTCCCATTTGATCCTGCAATCCCATTACTGGGCGTCTACCCAGAAGGAAAAAAATCCTTTTATCATAAAGACACTTGCACTTGACTCTTTATTGCCGCTCAATTTACAATTGCCAAAATGTGGAAACAGCCTAAATGCCCACCAACCCAGGAATGGATTAACAAGCTGTTATATGTATACCATGGAATACTATTTAGCCATTAAAAAGATAGAGACTTTACATCCTTTGTATTAACCTGGATGGAAGTGGAACACATTCTTCTTAGTAAAGCATCACAAGAATGGAGGAGCATGAATCCTATGTATTCAATTTTGATTTGAGGACAATTAATGACCTAGTACATGGTGGGTGGTGGGGGAAGGGAAGAGCTGAGAGAGAGAAGGGGGGTGGGGTCCCAGTGTGTGACACACCTTTTGGGGGCACAATTATAAGAGGGACTGTACCTAATAAATGCAATCAGTGTAACATGGTTTCTTGTACCCTCACAGAATCCCCAACAATAAAAAAAAAGACATAGATGACTAATAAATATAAAAGATGTCAACTTCGCTTTTAATCAAATAAACATGGAATAAAACAATCCAATACTATTTTTGATCACTAGATGAAAAAGCTTTTCCTTTCCTCCCTCCCTCCCTTCCTTCCGTCCTTCCTTCTGTGAGTCTGGCAACGGTAGAGTAAGTAAGAATGTATTCTTGTATAAACTTTCTGGAAAGCAATTTGAGAATATGTATCAAAGCTTTAGGGCTAAGCCTGGTGGAGTGGTGGCTTGTGTCTGTAATCCCAGCACTTTGGGAGGCTAAGGCAGAAAGATCACTTGAGCCCAGGAGTTTGAGGTTGCTGTGAGTTTTGATGCTACTGCTCTTTAGCCTGGGTGGCGCAGTGAGACTCTGTCTCAAAAAAAAGAAAAAAAGAAAAGAAAAGAAAACAAAAACTTTTAAGTGTGTGCCACAGCAATCAGCAAGAGTTCCACTTTTAGAAATTTATCCTAAGGAAACAATATGAAAGGTGAGTAAAAGGGTTCAATGCAATATTATTTTTGGGAACAAATGCTAGAAAAATTTAAAAATCCAATAATAAGGGAAGATTAAATAAATTTTGGCACAGCTAGACAAAAGACTATCTATACATTCTTTAAAATTATGTGAGCAGAATTTAAAAAATATAATGTGCCTAAAGACAACATCATTTGAAGTGGAAAAAGTGCTTTAATTAAATTAATAACTTTATTTATTGAGACAGAGTCTCACTTTGTCACCCTTGGTAGAGTGCTGTGACATCACAGCTCACAGCAACCTTAAACTCTTAGGCTGAATGATTCTCTTGCCTCAGCTTCCCAACCAAGTAGCTGTGACTATAGGCGTCCCACAAGGTCCGGCTATTTTTAGAGACGGGGGTTTCACTCTGGCTCAGGCTGGTCTTGAACCTGTGAGCTCAGGCAATCCACCTGCCTTGGCCTCCCAGAGTGCTAGGATTAGAAGTGTGAGCCACTGCACCCAGCCTGTAAAAGTACTTTTAAAATAGACATTGTTACATACATGTACATATGCCTAGAAAAGTTACCAGAGAGGTATCTAGCAATGATTAGCAAGAATTATTTCTGGATAGTGGATTACAAGTGATACTTTGTACTTCTACATATCTTTTGAAATATTACAATAATAATATACTACAGATACAACTTGAAGTTAATAATATGTACATATATTAAAGAAAATTGGTTGTTAAAGAAAAGCCAAGAATAGGTAACAGGTGGAAGGAGTTTCTTTTTAAGATGAGAGACATTTAAAAGTGATATAGTATAGGAAATAGTGAAGAGAGAAAGGTTAAAAGTTTAGAGAGAAGCTCTCATTGAGGGCTGATGTCCATGGCCTGGAGGAGGAAGATGCAGAGGAACCAGTCAGTGGGGATAAGACAGTTTTGTAGCAAGTTTGACAGAGTAATTTTATATCTGTTAAATATGATAATGAAAAAAATTGGACTTGTATTTTGAAGTCTTTGCTTTTTATTTTATTTTTCTAGTCACTAATATTTATTATATTTTATAAAAGTATTGGGCTATCTGGACAGGAAATACAAACTGGACCTCATCACAGTTGATTGGAAAATAACCATCTACAGGACTTGGTGATTATGAAGTAAATGTGGGTAGAGGTGGGAGAGGAAGGAGTCTAAGATGACTCTTGGGCTGCTGACAGTTGGGTACAGTAGCGACAGAAAGTTGCAGAAGCAACTTACTGCTCCTTTCCTGTTCATTTTCCCCCCTTTCATTCCTAGACTATGAGCTCCTTGAGAGCAGGAGGAATTCTGTACATCTCTGATTCCTCAGTCAGTATCCAGTTGTTGCAGCCCATGTAGCCTATGGCTAGGAGGAGTGAGAGTTATAAGAAATACCTGTATAGCTCAATAATGGAACACCTGGGTGGAAAGGGCGTGGACAGGGATTTAGCTCTCCTAACGAGCATGAGAGCTCTTGAGATGAGAGCAGTGGTGAGTTGGCAGTCTCTACACCTGTGGTGTTGAGAAGCACGAGATTAGCCGTATATTAGGCTGGAGGAGAAGGCAGTCAGGAGCATGCGCATTCTATCACGGACTTGCTTACTCTGACTCTGACTCCTCTCCTGCCTGCAGAACGCCAGCAGGCGTATCTCTGCTGAAGATTACCAAGCTCTGCTAAAGACTAAGATCTATCTTTCTAAGAAGACTGTTTTATTCTCTCTAAGACTCACACTCTCTTTCTCTCCAGCTAAAGTAGGTAGCCCTCAGGCACCTAAGAGAAACTGAACCTGAGCAAGGTAACTTAGCGGTCCCCGGCCGGACCCTAGTTAAGCTGGGCCTGAGACCTGGCCAGTCCTGGGCCTTGGCAAGAAGTGTTAGAAGTGACCTCTGACATCCAGTCTTCTATAGCATCTTGGTCAATGTTTGTTGAATACAAGGAGATGTGCAAAAAGATGGCACATTATTGATGGGAAATTAGATGGGCTAGAAAATAGACTGTATGGGCTAAACCTGCAGAGGTAGATTGGGGTCAGATCAGAAATACATATGATAGTCTAGGAGTTTGCAAGCAGTAGTCACAAGATCATTTAAAAATACATCCCCATCTGTGGGTATTATACTTCCCGATGTGATGCCTCTGTCGTGTGGGTAACTGACAGTGGGTGCGGCTGCTCGTTTGGTGGCCCCTCCCAACGCCGGCATGTAGTGTTCTCAGTCTCCACGGTGTGTGTCCCTGTCACGGCTCATCACAAGATGCCACACGGCACCACTGACCCTGGAAATAGGAAGGGAAGCATGGCAGCGTGCCAACGTGAAGGATTTTCACACAGCAAGTAATAAAACGCAGTGAAAGAGTTAGGAGAGATTTGGAGACATGAGTTGTGAATGTATGTTACCTTTGTTCTTCATATAAATCTTTGATTGTCAGTTTATATCACATAATTTTTAATGGTCCTGTTTAATAGCTGTCTTGTAAAATTCCTTAAATTTTGTTTTTAATTGATACAATAATTGTACATAGTTATAGGGTATATGTCATATTTTTATAGATGCATACAATATAATGATCGAATCAGGGTAATGGAGATATCTATTACTTCAAATATTCTAAATTTTCTCCTCTAAATTTTATAGTGATTGTGAAATATATGATAAATTATTGATAACTACAGTCAGCTGACGGTGCTGTTGAGCTCTGGAGCATGTTCCTGCTAACTGTATTTTTGTACTTGCCGACTACCCTCTCTTCATCCACTCCTCCCATTTTCCAGCCTGTGGTAACTGCCGTCTTCTCTCTTCCTCCATGAGCTCCACGTTTTTACTTCCCGCAGATGAGTGATACATGTGATATTTGTGTCTTTTTTTTTTTTTTTCAGGTTTTGGCCGGGGCTGGGTTTGAACCCACCACCTCCAGCATATGGGGCCAGCGCCCTACTCGTTTGAGCCACAGGCACGGCCCCATATTTGTGTCTTTTTTTTTTTCTTTTGCAGTTTTGGCTGGGGTCGGACTCGAACCCACCACCCCCGGTATATGGGGCCAGCGCCCTAGTCCTTTGAGCCACAGGTGCCGCCCAGTATTTGTGTCTTGATGTCCTCCAAGCTCATCCATATTTCTGCCAATGACAGGATTTCTTTCATATGTGGCTGAATAACATTCCATTGTGCGTATACATGTTGTTTTTATCCCTCCATTCGCTGACGAACACTTTGGTTGATTTGAGATCTCGACTATCGTGAACAATCTGTCAAATACGGGAGTGCAGGTGTCTCTTCAATACACTGATTTTTCTTTGGAAATATACCCCGCAGTGCGATTGCTGGGTCATATACTAGTTTTAGGTTTTTTTGAGGACCCACTGTACTGTTCTCCATAGTGGCAATCCTAATTTAAATTTCATAAATTTTAATAGTCGTGAGAGCTGACACGAGTTGGTTCCAGGACACCACTGTACGTTTCCTGCAGTTCACTCGAGCTCAAGTCTTGGGTCCAATCTGATTCGTGAGCAGGTGACTGTAAGAACTTCTCCAGGTGGCGCTGGCTCTCACTGTCTGCTCCAGTGTTTGTGTTCTAGTTGCTCAGGATTCACTTTGCTGCCTTGTTTTGTAAAACATTTCTTGCTGATGGCACCATCCTTCGGAGACTGCCTTTTATCCTGATAGCAGTTTCCTTCTGACTTCTTTTTGAGTCA
This sequence comes from Perodicticus potto, assembly GCA_963574655.1. NCBI lineage: Eukaryota > Metazoa > Chordata > Mammalia > Primates > Lorisidae > Perodicticus > Perodicticus potto. Next base: position 5,229 of record CAUYRH010012214.1, on the reverse strand, counting down.
GGGTGGACGGAGTTGTGTGAGTTCTGTGCTGCACGGGGACACATCTGAACGTGGACCACTTGCTTGGCCTGCCACCTGCCACGTTGCTCTCTGTTGCTCACTGGCCTCGCTAGTGCCTGAACATGTGCCCTGGTGCTTGATCTTCCTCTGCAGGATGGCTCTTCCGTCCTGCCTACCCTTTAAGTATTGAATCTACCTTTAGATTCAAGATTCTGTATTTCTTTTGCTTCAGTAACTGACACTTAGTCCACAATCCAACTGCAGGGCTGTGTGGCTTCCTGGCTTTGGCCTAGCTAACACCAGATCAGATTCACATGTGGAATTTTAAATATCAACATGGAAAAAATGAGCTGATTTAAACAGATGTTACAATTTTAGTGTCATCAATATCTGCCAATAGCTGCAAAGACCATGATCATCTTACTTCTGAACAATTCTTAGAAATTCAAGACTGCTGAGAGTTTTAAAGAGTGCCTAGGTTAATATAAAGGAGCAAATGAATTAAACAAAAACTACCTTCTCTCCTACCCGTCAGTTTGAAGAGGGTTCAGAGGAGACTAAGTGAACATATTGGTCTCTTATGGACCAACTTCCTCCTTGCTATGGCCTCATAGGAAGGATATGTGGGCCAAATCTATGCTCTTGTGCGAGTTTATTTGCTATTTACCCTAATAAAATCAAGGGTCTTCATTCAGAAAGGAGGCTGGCATTTCTCTTAATGATCAATAGGTATCAATATTGGTAACCTAATCTATAATAGATTGATGTTAATAGATTTCAGCCTTGACTATCCTTGAATGATCTAAGAATCACCTTCAGAAAAAACTGTAAGGGAAAAAGCATTTTAAAAATTCAGTTGGTTCCATCAAGGGGAATAAAAAACTAGTTGTTAGTGTAGAACTCATGCTCTTGGCTGGAGGTAAATAATCACCCCTCTGCCTGAGGCTTCATTAGTGTTCTGATCCTGCTAAGAGGTAGACGGAGCAATTTCTGGTCCAGGAAGAAATTCCTCGACTTATCACCGAACAGAATGAATCCTTATAAACTCAGAGATTATCCGAATTTTCCACATTCCCGGAGCAGCTGTGTTCAATGACATGATAAAAATATGCCCTGGAGCAAGAAATTAGTTTTCCTAAGACCATGCTGATTCTCAGATACTTTCCATAGAAAGAGAATTACTGATGAGCGCAGTGGCTCATGCCTGTAATCACAACACTCGGGGAGGCCAATGAGGGAGGATCCCTTGAGCTCAGGAGTTCAAGACCAGCCTGAGCAAAGTGAGACCCTGTCTATACTAAAAATAGAAAACTGAACCTGGTGTGGTGGCAGGTGCCTGTAGTCTCAGCTCCTTGGGAGGTTGAAGCAGGAAGATTGCTTGAGCCCAGGAGTTTGAAGTTGCTGTGAGCTAGGCTGAGGCCACAGCACTAAAACAAACAAACAAACAAAAAAACCCACACACACACAAGAAAGAAAGAAAAAAGAAAAGAAAAAGAATTACTTTAAATCTTTTTCTGGTAGAGTTAAAAGCAGATATTCCTGGGAGGATAACTTGAGGCCAGGAATTCGAGACCCAGCCTGAGCAACATTGCAAGACCTCATTGCCACAAAAAATTAAAAAGCATTAGCCTGGCCTGTGGCACATGCCTCAGCTACTCAGGAGGCTGAGGCAGGAGGATCTTTGAGCCCAGGAGTTTGAGGTTACTGTGAGCTATGGTGAGGCTATGGCACTCTAGCCGGGCAACGAAGCAAGATAGTTTTTCAACAAAACAAAACAAAAATAAAAATAAATAAAGCAAACATTCCAAGAAATAAATAATTGATTAAAGTTAGAGCGTAAACAACCGACTAAAGTTTCCAAAGGGAAACACTGCAGGAGAGGCTGGCCTGGCTGGCAGGTGCCGCATAGCGGCATAGAGCTGTGCCCAGAGAGAGGCTCCAGCTCAGCGTGAGCCTGATGTGGCTGTCGTCATCTTGAAATTCTTTTTTTTTTTTGACATAGAATCTCACTATGTTGCCCTGGGTAGAGTGCTGTAGCATCACAGCTCACAGCAACCTCAAACTCTTGGGCTTAAGCGATTTGCTTGCCTCAGCCTCCACAACACTCGGCTAGTTTTTGTTGCAGTTGTTGTCGTTATTTAGCTGCCTGGGCTCGGTTCGAATCCTCCAGCCTCAGTGTATGTGGCCAGCACCATAACTACAGTGCTATTTGGGCGCCAAGCCCAAATTCTGTTTTTTTTGCACAAAGGCCCTGCAAATGGGTAGCTGGACCTGATGGCAAGAGAGTTGGAAAAAGCCTTCCAAAGAGAATTTTCTCTGCAGGAACACTCCTAGACAATACTCAAAAATGCCCTGAAGAAAAGTTATAACTTTATTTCTCTCGCCAGGCCAGAGTAAACTGCAAGCATAGCTACCATAGTGGTGATCTGTAAACATCCGCACGCGTGGCAGCAGCTGGCGTGTACGTGGTGTCTGCCGTGTGCCAGGCCCGCACGTGCTGACGCATTAAATAGCCATGACAGCCCCACTTTACCCTTGTGGGAATGAGACACAGAGAGGGTGGGAAAGACTCCAAAAGTCACACAGGTCGGTAAGCGACAGAGCCTCGATTCAAACCGAGGCAGTCTGGCCCCAGAACGTGTTTTTACGTAATGTTTTCCCTTCTACTAAATGGAACAATCACATGGGTTTGCTAAAAGGTGTTTTGCAGCATCTCTGATTATCCTGGGTCTTACTCTTGAATTCAGAGAAAAATGATGGTCTGGGGCATTTTGAAGGCTCAAGTCGATGCCCCTGAAGCTAACGGAATAGACTCGCACGACAGAACACACACATTCTTTCCTTTGGAGCATCAACAGCTGACTATTTAATAAAGAGGAAAAGTACTAACCATATTCCATGCATATTCCATATGCTAGAGGTGCGTGTTCGTCCTTGGAGGTTTATACCACCCTTTATTCCTTTCAGGGACTTGAGGTCATACTTGCTAGATATGTTACATGATCTTACAAAGCCATTTATTTATTTTTATTTTATAATGAAATATTTTTTATTTTTACATATACATGTGTTAATTAGGTTTCCACTTTTTGCCTTCACAGAATTTAAAAGGCTTAAAATTTAATAACAATAACAATGTTTAAGATAAGGACTACAAACAAAAACCACGTAAAGAATGAAGATAAATACATTCAGAAAAGAAAACAGACGATTACTGCATCAAAATATTAAGCAATATCAGTAATAATAATGCCAAGAAAGTAACATTCATATTGTCAAATAAGACATTATAGAGTGCTTTGACTCTGAGGCTCAGTATGAAGTCATCCGTTAACTTATTTTTTTTCCAAAGTCTCAACAAATAGACAACTAATATTATATAGATAAAAGTAAAGCCATCCTGTAAAGCCATTTATAAATTCAAGAGACTTCTCTCTATTTTTAAAAATTTTTATAGGCACCAGAGCATATTGTTTGAAGAGATGGGCTGTGGAACATCACAGCTAATTTTCTAGCCCTTATACTGGCATCAGTAATAGAAGAAATAGAGCAAATATCTCACCTGACTGCCAGACTTGGACATATGTAGCATTTCCTAGAACTTAGTTAACCTCTGTGTTTGAATAGTGACTTTGAGTTATGGAAACAAGTAAGAATTGATGAATCTTGGATAGATGACTTCTCTGAGCCTCAGTTTCTTCAATGCAAGTTAATAACATCTATCTCACAGTGTTATAAAGGTCAAATAATGTATCAGAAGGTGCTTACTTACAGTGCCTGGAATATAGGGAGTTCTTACTAAATGGTAATTAATATTCTATTTGAACTTTCTCTAATATAGGTATAGGTCACCACAGAGTAAAATTTGGGACTCAGTAGGAAATATTTTTATTTTTCAAAATATTTTTCACCTTTTTCTTCTTTGTAGGCCATTTTTTTTTAGGAGAATGAGATAAATATTTGTTTTTACTATGTAGCAATACTTTTCTGTATTAATTATGCATTTAAAAAATAAACTTTGGAAAGGCAAATTGGTCTTTTTCCAATGGCCCTTTTATAAAAAGCTTTTAAAATAAGGCATGAAAAATAACATTCATTTATTATTAATACTTTGTAGCAGTGATTACATCAGTGCGGTCTGGCCACTGCTGGGCCGTCACTTCAGCGGGAGCTCAGGCAGCAGCAGCAGCAGCAGCAGAGCTGGGCAGAGACGCGTCTTCCCTGGGGCCTCCAGCGCGAGTCCCTAGGGAGGAGTCGCCTCCTGCACCCACCTGCTCTGCTCCTCCACTCACCTCTTTCCCTCGCCAACCAATACGCTGGAGGCCTTTCTCCCTTGTGAGCGTGGGTGGAAATGTGGGAGAACCAGACCAGGGGAGCAGAGACAGATGAGGGCACCCTCTTGAAGTACCTACATAAATTGGATTTTCCGTGAAATGTTTTTGTTGATAAGACATAGTTAAGGGATGCTGATTATGAGAGAAAGGATAAAGGAAAGATAGTAGATGTGGATACTGAAGACAGTATGTACACAGGGAGACCACAATGTGTACTGGGAGCCCCAAAAGTCTGCTCAACAACAGCAGCACAACCCTTGAAAAAGAGATAAGAAGTGTCTTGCTGAGGCCTGACCTTTCCCTCTCAGAGAGCCTATTCAAAGGTCTCTGGCGGCAACGATCTTGTGTGAGATGTGCTGGGAGCAGCAAGTGCTTCTTGATAAAAGAGAAACAATCTCTTGGGGTTGAGATAAGAAGAACAACTTCCTTCTCCCCTTGCTCCTGATAAGGGGATGGCTTTAGCCTGTCTGCCCACAGGGACCCGGAGACTTAATTGCCTCCTGCGGAAACTGTGTGCGTGGTCAAGCTGCTTTTGGCTCTTGCATCCTGCTTCTAAGTCTTGTTCCTTGATGTACAAACTGCAACCCAGTGCCTTAGTTTATAAACAGCTGAGGTGGAGTAAAGTAGTTATAAAAGTGAGTTAAACATGGCTCGGCACCTGTGGCTCAATGGGCTAAGGCGCCAGCCATGTACACCTGAGCTGGTGGGTTCAAATCCAGCCCGGGCCTGCCAAACAACAATGGTGGCTGCAACCTAAAAAAATGGCCGGGCATTGTGGCGGGCACCTGTAGTCTCAGCTACTTGGGAGGCAGAGGCAGGAGACTCGCATGAGCCCAGGAATTGGAGGTTGCTGTGAGCTGTGATGCCACAGCACTCTATCCAGGGTGACAGCTTG
>CAUYRH010012212.1:0-19699 GCA_963574655.1 Perodicticus potto | reverse complement strand
TGGGAGGAGCTGAGTGTTAAGGGTCCTCCCCCAACACCTGCCTCCTCCTTTCTTTCTGAACAGATCCATGGAGAACAGGAACACACCACGCTGGTGGGAGGGTGGCTGCCTGAGGTGTGGTGCATGGTGGCCAGTCTCTTGTGGGGGCTCACTGCTTACCCGCCTGTCTGCCTGGCTTCTTCTCTGGCTGGCCTCTGCCTGTGCCAGGGATCCCACCTCGGCCTCAGCCGCCAAACACACCTCGCCCAGCACCCCCCATGCCTCGGCCCTTCTGCTGCTTCTGGTGCTGCAAGCCACCTCGGCCACGGCCCTTAGCTACCACCTCCTCCTTGACCATGTCGGTGATCTCATCAGGGATACGCAGGTACTTGATGGTGCTGCCTTGGATGTAGCACTCAGGCATCCGCCAGAACTTGTCCCCATCTCTGGATGTGCAGATCACCTCTCTCAGATTAATGTTCATCCAGTTGTCACAGCTCACCAGGTGCCCATTGTATGTCTCCCCATTTTTGAGCTCCACCAACATGGGGTGATTCTGAGCAGTCTTCAGCGGTGACAAAGGAAGCATGGTGTCGGCGGGGACCGGAGCCGCCGGCCACTTCCGCTGCTACAGCAGCTCACGCTCCCCCATGGTCACTCCCTTAAGGGGGATTTGAGAGCCCACCATGTGCCAGGTGCTGGCTGGCCAATGGGGCACCCTCTGGGGGTCCTGCAGGAGGAACAGTGAACAGACGAGTCCCCGGAACCACTGTGATCATGGTGTCCACCTGCGCAGTGTATGCATAGAACTTTTCTTTGCACTCATACTTAACAACAACTGCCTCTGTGGGTGCCCCAATACCCCACTATTTTTCTGGGAGACAGACCCCCAAGTGTCCATGCTGAGACTCTTCAGTCTGTCTTAGGCTGGGGGCTGCCTTGCCTCCTGCCTAGTATTACCAGTTAGGTCTCCGGAAGCAGGTGCTGAGACAGCGCTCAGGGCCTGCAACCAGCGTTGGGCAAAGCACCTGCTGGGCAGGGAGGGAGGGCAGCACTGGGAGTGGGGAGCTGAATCTCCACATAGGCCCAGGAGGGCTCAGCCAGCCACACAGGGTGCTCAGGGGAGAAGTCCAATGTGCCCATCTGACTGGAATGAACAGACCTTTGTACCCCTTTCCTCAATCCAGGCCATGTGCTGCCCCAGGAGGTGCACAGCCTGGGGGACACAGGTCTCCATAGCTGAGGGAGGTGCTGATGGGCTCATCCTCCCTCTGGGGGGGTCTCCTTACTCCACACAGACCACCCCTGGCTCACTGGACACACACCAAAGAGCAGGTGTCCAGGATTCCCATGGGCACTTCCCAGAGAGAAACTTAGGAGGCGGTCGGTGGGTGGGACCACAGCCCCTGCCACCAGTGCCATGTCTGGTCCTTAGAGTCACCCCCCACGCCTGCAGCCACCTCCTCTGCTGGTGGTGTGATGACTCGGGCCCCCACCCACAAGGAACCTGGCCACCCTGTCCCTGTCCATTTACTGTCACAACTGGGCAAGCGAGTACGGGAGGTGCCCAGGTGGGTCGCCCAGGTCTTCGGGCACCTCTCCAGCCTCCATCATCTGCCAGCAGCCCTGCCCCCGCCTGCCAACTAGTGTCAGTTCCCCCAGCAAGACACTGACTTCCGTTCTTGCCTGCTGGTCTCCGAAACCAGGGAACCCTGATGGCAGCCACATCGCAGAGTCCAGCAGGGCCTTCACTGTGTCGCCTGGGGAGCACACACCACTCTGGAGGCCAGGACTTCACCCTGCAGAGCCCAGAGTTGTGGGGGCCAGGTAACACAACTTCCCCAGGGGCTTGCTGGCAGCAAAGGCGGGGGGACCCCTCCTAACCCCACCCCTGGCTCCACGCCCATACGTTCTTCCTGTAAGGGATACAGGGAGGTCTGGGGGGTGGTACCCACCCCCTCAGGGTGTTGGTTGGGGGGTGTCCACCTCTCTCTCAGGCAGCAGGCTTCTAATGGGATAGAGCAGGGGGCCCTGCGGAAGTGGGTACCCAGGTCTGGCACAGTGTGATGGGGGGATCACACCTGTGGGTCAGCCGCTCTGTGTGTCTAGATGGTAGTGCTGGCTGAGGCCCTGCAGTAAGAAAGGCAAAGCTAGCACTGGGATTCAGTCCGCCCCTGTGTGAATGCACCCTGTGCTTCCCAGGGGCCCAGTGTGGTCAGCAGAGTCCCACAACGACCAGGCTTTGGCAGGCAGCCCTCCTGGAGCCACCCTTCCCACACTGACCTAGGACCTGAGACTCTGGAGGGAGCCTCAGAGCTTTGGGGACTCAGGTCCTGGCTGGCTGAGCTCTCTGCACATCCCCAACCCAGGAACCTCTGCTCAGGCCTCTGTGAAACCTCCTGTCGGGGAGGCAGAGGGCTTGGGAGGCTGTTGCAGCACTGACTCAGCACCTGGAGCTTTTCCATCTCGCCCTTCTCCCTCCACCCCCTACCCCAGGCCCATAGAATGGCAGGACACTTCTGTTTGGGGTCCCCTATGCAGGGAGGCAGCCCCCACATCTGTGTGATCCCCTAAATAGGGGCCATTACAGGGAGTCCAAGCTTTCTCCAGTTTGGCCTCTTTGTGTCCCCCCAAAATTCACAGGTTGAAACCTTGCCCCTGTGCCTATATATGGAGCTAGGCCTTTTAAGGGTGTAGTTAAGGTTAAGCAAGGCCCGGGATGGGCCCTAATCTAAGAGGACTGGGGGCCCATGAGAGGAGGAGGAGATGCTGGGCTGTGCACCCCGGAGGGAAGGCCACGTGTCATGCAGTAAGAAGGTAGGGCTCCCGGGCACCACATCAGTTAACCCCTTCGTCTTGGACTTCCAGCCTGCAGAAAGTAAATCTCTGCTGCTTTCGCCATTGAGGCAGCCCCAGCAGACAGAAACTAAAGGCAGGACTGAGATTTCCCTCTGGGTTTGTGCCTTCATCGACTACTGCAGCCCAAGCAGCTCAGCACCGTCCAGCTCACCTGGCTCTTGACACTCAACCTGTCACAGAGTGGGCAATAGTTTCTCCAAGGAGTGGCATCCTATCATGGGCTCAGTGCTGGTCTTTGCTGCTGGTGGTTTGGACAGGTGTGGCAGCCGTGGCTGGGTCAGCCTAGCAGGTGGAGGTCTTTGCTGTGGGGCCATGTCCAGCCTCCACCTCGGCCACGAAGGACACTTCATCCTTGTTACCCACCGTGCCAATACTGGGGATGCTGGTAGCCAAAGCCAGATGATGTCAACTGGCTGAGTCACTTTGTCTATGTGGTCATTCGGTGGCCCCTTGTGGCTTTAACACAGGATCGTCACTATCTACATCCACCCATGTGCCTCTGTGCCAGACTCCCATTCCCACCTGGATTTTTCAAGTCCCAGAGAAACCAAATCACTGAGGGTTATAAATAGAAAGAAGCTTATCACGAAGGATTGGCTCACGAGATTCAGAGGCCAAGAAGTCCCAGGATCAATCTTCTGCAAGCTGGAGTCCAGGAGAGCTGGTAGTGTAGTTCCAGACCCAGCCCAACCAGGGGAACTGATGCTCTAAATTCTGGTTCAAGCCAGAGTCAGAGGCAGGAGAAGCCCAGTGTCCAAGCTGAGACCACCTTTTGTTCTATTCAGGCCCTTAACAGATTGGATGAGGCCCACCCACTTAGTCCATTTGGCTTTATAATAAAAATATTATAACCGGAGTGGCTTATAAAAACAAGACATTTATTTTGCACAGTTCTGGAGGCTGGGAAGTCAACTGTCAAGGCACCAACAGACTCGGTACCTGGTGAGGCCCAGTACCTCATCCTCGCCCACTGGGGACCTCCCTCACCACCTTCTGAGGCCTCCCTGAGTGGGGCTGTGGTAGAGGCACTGTCCATGCCCAGCTGGCACCTTCACACCATGCTGGCCCATCCTGAACCAGCCTTGGGCTCTGGCCTCCCCGTGTGGCTGGTCACAGGGTTCTCCCATGTGGCAGAGACAAATGATGAAGGAGAAGCCTGATGCAACAGTGGTGGGTGCAGGGGGCCTGGACCACCTGCCCATGCAGTCACAGGTGCCCTCTGGCCCTGTCCATGGAACCTCCTAGGTCACTTCCCTCTTATGAAGGACTGTTGCTAGACACATCCAGCTTTATGATTCAGTGAGTCTGATGCAACCTGGCTCACGATGGGACGTTCTGGCCATGTGGTCAGCTCCTGTCCCATGGCCAGGCGTTCTGTCTCTCCTCAGGCCCAGCAGCTTGGCAGGCATTGTTCATGGAGGCTTGATTCTGTTACAGTTGTCATAATGAGACTCTTTGTGTTGACTCTCCCACTGGGCCCCACCGTAAACCCATGATGCATCTTTTCCCACCATTGAGGCCTCCAATACCAGTGTCTGTCTGCCTGATCCTAGGGTGTGAGCGGTAGGGCTTCTGGCACCACGGAGCCATTTTCTGTTCCATTCAAAGCTAACAGCTTCTTGTGTCCCCACCATCCATAGACAGGTCTGTCCCTAGGTGTTAAATCTGCTGCTTCCAGAACCTGAAAATGCCCACTAGGCCTTGTACTTCCTTCTTTGTGGCAGGAAGTACACATGCAATCATTTATCTTTCACTTTGGAGGGGATGTCCTAGTCTACCTCCGACCACAGGACCCCTAGCATTTTCTAGATATGGCAAGTTTCTGAATTTTCGAAGGCGTTTCTCCCACCCTTCGAGGCACACGTGTCTTACCAAGGCCTCCACTGTGCATGCTGCCTCTTGCTCATCCGACCCAATCGACATAATGTCAGCCATGGCTGGATCAGTATGACACTCTGGAGGATGTCCAGATGGCTCAGATATCTGCACAGTACACTGTGTCAGAGGGCATAGGAGCAGGAAAAAATGTCAATCTATGCTGTTGTCTGCTCACAGGAAAGTGAACTCCCGTGCCTGGTGCCAAGGAAGGGATGACTGGCAGGTAGGCTCAGCTGGGCACCTCTCTTGCTGCGTGGAATGCAGGTCTTTCCTCAGGGTCCCTATAGCAGTGAAGTCAGTCTTCCCACGGGGTACCCTTCCCACCCTTCCTATAGGGTAGCTCCAGGCTACAAGAGCAAACGTTGCAAGAGGCCTGGCCCGAAGCTACGGGGCTTCTTTGGAAGTCACGCAGCAACACCTCCACCATATTCTATTGGTCAAGGAAGCCATGAGGGTCAACTCAGGTTCGAGGAGGAGGAGCTATGATTTCACCTCTTGGTGGGAAGATAACAAAGAATTTGTAGGCCTTCCTAAATGACCACAGGTAGCACAGCCAGGCAAGGGCCAGCCTGTCTGTCATGATGGTTAATGAATCAGAAGACGCCAAATCACAGGAGGTATCCCTGACCCTTGGCCTCCCTGGTAGCATGGCTCTCCCTTCTGGAGGCCTGTGGGTGTCCACATGTGACTGTACGTAGGGACGGGCTAGACAACCTCAGTGGGTCTGGGGAGTAGTCAGTATGTAGGGAGGGGTTCCCTCAAGGTCAGAGTGTGACTCTGTGTCTGTCTGGATCTGAGCTGCCCCCAGATCCTCAGCCCTGGCCAGAGGCGGGAGCCCCAGAGCCTCAGCCCTGCACAGAGGCAGGAGCCCTCCTTCCCTGCCGAGGCTAAACAGCATTTCCTCGGCCCCGCTCAGCAGCAGACACAGCCCTGCTAACATCAGCAGAGCCGCCATCCACTATTGGGACCGGCCTCAGCTCAGTACCCACGTGTCTAACTGCACAGCTAGTTAGGCGCTAACAGCTCTAAGCTACAACCCTGATTTATGGTTCTTTTCTTCACAAAAAATCTGCTGTGTTCCCTGAAGACTCCTAACTTCGCGTCTGCGGATCCATGCATCACCCTCCTACTAAGCCCAGCGTAGGGAGGGCATCCTGCCTGCTTCCTAATCAGGGCTGGCAGCAGGCGCCTGACGCCCAGCCACCTTGTGTCCCTGTGTCTCCCAGACTCTCGCACATCAGGCAACTAGCACCAAAGGCAGAGCCACAGGCAGTGTCCTTGAGGTCACGGTCCCCACTGATTTGTGGACCCTAGGTGACTGTTCAGCCTCTGGGTCAGGGCTTCATACTCCTGCAACACACCACGGGTTGCCTTTCCCCCTCCCAGGCATTGCCCTCTGGCCCAGGCAGGCTCTTACACACAGCCTCACCTGGGCCCCCAGGAGAAATGTCCACTCTTAGTGAGGTTTCCTTGCTCGTCCTCCAGGATGCAACCTTGGACCTGACATCACCTCTTTGAGGTTGGCAGCTCCAATGCACCCCTGGACGTGAGAGCCACTACCTCAGCACTTCCTCTGAGACCCACCATGTGGCCTGCACAAGCTGGAGGCCACCCGCACCTGCACATCCCATGTCTCGGCGCCTTGTTAGAGGACGGTGACGGTGGAGAGGCAGGATGTACTGCCCTCAGAGGAAGAACGGCCCCCACCACCAGGTGCAGGCCCAGGGACGAGTCCCGGGGCTGGGCACTCCCACCGGGCAGTACAAGGCAAGGGGAAAGGCAAGGATCCAGCCCCCTGGACCATCAGTGAGATGTCCAGGCTGGCCAGGCCACCTCATCACACTTGGAGGGACAGTGGTGGGCTTCTCCAGGAGGGCTGGGCTCAGGTCATCTTAAAAGGCATCTCTTTTAAAGAGACCTATAGAACAACTTGGAATGGCCAGCTAACCCCTGAGAAGGAGCAGTGGGAGGTGGCCAGCCAGGAGGCATCCCTAACCTCAAGAAAGCCACCAGTGAGAGACACCACACCCACATAAGGAGGCCTGTCTTGGTCCTTTCATCCTGCTATAACAAAATGCCCGAGTATGGATAGTTTATCAACAACAGAAATCTCTTTCTCACCTTTCCGGAATCTGGGAGCCCAAGATCAAGGTGCCAGAGGCTCTATTGTCTGATGAGGGAAGGGAGGAACACTGTGTCCCTTAAAACACTGTTGCTTTGGGGATTAAGTTTCCAACACATGGATCTGAGGGGATGCATGCAGACCACAGGAACCCTGAGGAATCTATCACCCCCAGCAGGCACCCAGAGCAGGTTACCATGTACCCGTCCTGGGCCCTTGCTCCCACTGGCCTTTTGCATTCTGGGGGGAGGGGGCAGTGGGAGGCACCAGGCAGGGCTTGGAGAATAAGCTGACCCCACCTACTTCCCACCCTAAGGGGCCTTACTAGGGAGGGCTGGCTCTACCCTGGACAGGTGTGTGCAAGTGTGTGATTACCCAGACACCAGGGGCCACAGGTGTCACCCTGGGCAGGGCAGGGTGGGCAGGAGAGGAGCTACTGTCTGCTTGGGCCCACCCTGCTGCTCTTTCATTAAACCCGTTATGCCCTGAGTGTCCATCAACAGGTGGTGGGTAAATAAAACACCTGCCATCCACGCAGTGCAATCTCACTCACCCTTAAAACGGAAGGAAATTCTGAATCATGCTCCAACTCAGATGAACCTTGAAGATACTGTGCTCGGTGAAATAAGCCCCAAATGACAAATCCCACGCGTCCCACTTACAAGAAGTCTCTAGAGAAGTGAAATCCATAAAGACAGGAAGCGAATGGTTGTTTCCAGAAGGGAAGGGAATGGAATCAGTGTTCCATGGGACAGAGCATCAGTTTGGGAAGATGGAAAGTTCTAAGAGGATGGGGGTGACGGCTGCACAACAACGTGAATGCACGTAATGCCTCTGAGGGCTGTGCTTAAAAATGGTTAAGATGGCAAATTTCATGTTATATGTGTTTTACCACAATAATATGTCTTCATTTTTACCAAAAATTCTCTGAAGAGCTCAAGCTGAGCCAGGGCTGGCTGAAGGCTGGCTGCCAGGTGCCTACACCCATTTTTCACCCCTATGTTTTCTGCATGAATATGCATTATTTGAGTCATAAACCAGCAGAGGCTCACCGGCCAGGGCATTCAGCCTATCAGGGAGGGGTACAAGTAGCCAGACTGTCTGGTGACTCAGAAATGGTCTTCAGGGGACTGACCTCAGCCAGGACCACACGTCAGCCTCAGAGTCGGGGTCAGGTCTGCCTTGATTGACCTGGTACATGACTAAGCACTTAGAGAAGAAGCAGAAAAAATACTTTCTGGAGACCAAGAGGACATTTAGGGTCAATGTGCAGAGTCACTGGGACCCTCCACACAGCTCTCCACCCTCCCCATGCCCACCCTACGGGCAGGGCCTGCCATTCAGTAGAGCAGGACCAGCAAATCACTCCTGGTTGTTTGAACAAGTGGGCTCCCAGCCCATCAATAAATGATGAGTGGTTGCCACGGCAACAACCCCGGCCCATATTTCCTCTCCCAGAGATTCAGACAAGCTCTAGGAACGCTGCAAAAAGCCAGGCTGAAAAGGAAGGGGCGCAGCCTTGGTGTTGGCAACACCTACAGTGTTCTGGGCGGGAGGCCCGGTGAAGTCAAGGTTTGGAGGGAAGAGAGGGATGGTTTGGGACAAGAGTGGTTACAGTTTGGGGAATAAAAGGCAACCAGAATTCAGCTCTGGGCTTTGACTCCTTGCAAGGCATGTCTGGTCATGTCATGTGGCCCCCTCCAAGCCTCAGTTTCTTCATCCAGAAAATGGAAACAGAAATTGCACCTGCCCCATCCGGTGAAAATAGAAAGTGAAAGACTACGGAAAGTGCTGGGCACATGTAAGCATTCAGTAATGCTACCTAATGTTATTATTGCTTGTAAACAGATTTAAATTATTTTGTAAAATCTTTTATGCATATATATACACATATATACACTTGTGTAATTTGTTCAACTATTACCATTTCTGACAGTCTTATTCCATCTGCATTACTTTCCTTCTTCCTGAAAAAGACACCTTTTAACATTCATTAGACTGCAGGTTATTGATGACTAATTCTTTCAGCTTTGTATATCTGAAAATTCTGTATTTAGCCTTCATTCTGGACAGATATTCCCACTGGGTATAGAATCCTAGATTGACAGTTGTTTCATTTTGTTTCTCTATCTGTGCTTCAAAGATACGGCTCTGTCATCCTCTTGTTTCTGATGGAAATACCCACTGTCGCCTTTGTTCCTCTGAATATGATGAGTCTTTTTTTCTCTGACTTCTCTTAAGTCTTTCTCTATAACACCGGTTTTGAGCAACTCAATTATCGCGTCTCTTTCTGTAGTTTTCTTCACACTTCTGGTGCTTCTGGTGTGTTGAGCTTCCTGGATCTGTGGGTTTGTGATTATCAAACTTGGAAATTTATCAATAATTATCTGCAAATATAGCTCTGCTCTCCTCTCTCTTCTCTGGAACGCCAGCTGTTCAGGTCTTTCTCCTCCCTTGCATTCACTGTTTACACCTTTGAGTTGCTTTCCGCCCCACGTTTCATTCGGGTATCTTTTACTGCTGTCTTCAATTTCACTCATCTTTTTCTGCACAATCTTTACCCAGTCCAGTGTATGTTTTCATCCTCGACATTGTAGTTCTCATCTCCAGAAGTCTCATGTGGGTCTTTTTTGTAGTTTCCACACCTCTACTGAATGTATTCAGTCTCCTCCAGCCTCTTCAGCATATGGAACAGTTATAACAATGTTTTAATATCTCTGTCTGCTAATTCTAACGTCTGTGGGAGTTCTCAGTTGGTTTCAATTGATTGATTCTTGTTCACTTTATGAGTCATATTTTCTTGCCTTTTTGTTGAATTTTTTATTAAATTGCCCAACGTTGTGAAGTTCACTCTGTTGGGTGCTGAATATTTTTGTTCACATAAATATACTTTAGCTCTGTCTGGAGATGAGTATATTTTGAAACAGTTTGAGCCTTTCAGGTCTTGCTTTTAAGTTTTATTATGCAAGACTAGAACCATGTTTAATGTACATTTAATTATTCCTCAGAACTGAGGCAAGACCTTTCTGCGGGCTCTGCCCAATGACGCAGGAATCCTGAGGTTTTCCAGTCAGGCTGGTGGGAATAAACATGCGCCCCAGCTCAGCATCAGCCCTGAGCAGTTTCCCCTGGTTTGTTCAGAGGGTTGATTCCTCCCACGACCTCAGCGCTTTCCTCACACTCATGAGTGATGGGCACCCGGGAGGATCTTCAAGGGCCTCTCTGCCCACAAATCCCGTCTGTGAGCTGTCTCCGTGCCGCTCTCTCTCTCCGGCACTGTGCCCTGTGAACTCCGGACGTCTTGGCTTCCCCAGACCCTCAGGTCCATTTCTTCAACTCCAGACATCGTCTAGGTTTCCCCTCCTGGTGCCAAAACCTGGAAACTCCCCCAAAACAGTAAACGAGGACATGTGGAAGTTACCCTCCTTCATCCCCACCTCCCTGGGGTCACCACCCTCCTTCATTGCCTAATGTTCACTGGTTATGCATTATGTCTAGATTTGGGAGGCAAGGGGATTACTGAAACTTTAGGGAAGATTTCTGCTGGGACCCCAGATAATCCTAGGTTCCAAGTGCAGGAACACTTAGCCACTAGACCCAGCCTAGGCCCACATCTGGGTTACAACATCACCCCCAGTAGCATCATTGTCATCATCATTTATATCTTGAGGGGGCAGGAAGAGGACATGGAAGGGGGATCTCACCCCCACTGGGCCTTGTCTTCCAGCCTCAGTCTTGTTACCCAGTGAAGGGAAAGACTAGTTCATACCTCTTGGTGCTCTTAAGAAGGTGGATGGTGCTAGGCCTGCGGAGGCTCTTTGTAAACTGGAAGTCAGCTTGTGCCCTCTGAGACTATTCAGGGGGAGAAGCAACAGCCAGGTGGGCTCAGAGCTGGAGGGTGTCTGAACCTATCAGAAGGACGGAGGCCCCACAGGCAACTGTAAATCCATCCGGAGCCCAGGAGGGAGGGAGGGGAACATGTGCACAGGCAGTAATGGGGGTGACTCTCAGCACGCCTGGTCTGAGTTGTGAGTTTCTTCATCCTCCATGGCCAGTACTGTGCGCAGACTGCTACACAGGCTGTAGGGGAAGTCTCAGCCTGAGTCAGCTCCATCCCCTGCTCACCCTCCATCCCTGCCAGGTCCACAGCACTGGGGCACAGTAGCAGCTGTGTCCGACAAAGGGCCCTGCAGCTTCTCCCTGGTTCTGACCCTCCATTAGTATCCTTGGTGTACCAGTGGTCACAGGCCATGGGTCTCTGTAATAAAACATTCCACACAAGTTAATGGAATGTTTAAGCTCCTTATTTTACTACTAACAAGTGAGGCAGAGGCAGCATCGTCTGAGAAATGATTTTCCAGGCACTTTATGGATCAAAGCAATAGAATAAAGTAAGCAGACCAGAGAGGGCTGTGAGGAGGAGGGGCCCTGGCAGAGAAGGAGCTTCTGCAGAGCACGGGGCAGAAGGCCAGGAAGTGCTGGACCCCTGAGTGGATTCTCCCATGCTCTGCACAGATTTCGAAGGCAAAAGGATTAGGGTTCATGTGGCGGGGCCTTTTCTTACCCACAGTTGGTGTTTTCCCACCCCTGACAGATGGGCTGTTCCTGTCTCCAATTCCCAGATGAAGAAACTGAGATCCTAAGAGCTCTGGGGATGTGTCCCAGGCCCCAGCACCTGGTGGGGACAAGCCTGAGCCTGTGTGAACCCCAATCCTGAATCCACCCAGTGGGCAGCCCCCTTCTCCATCAGGGGTCCAGCCAAGCGCTCACTGTGACAGCTGCTTGCCCCAGTTCTTTGTGTCAAGGTTTCTAGGAAGATGGAAACACATTTTCCTGCCCCTCCAAACCCTGGCGCCGCCCAACACCCAGGCGAGGTGTCTGCCGAGAGGACTTTCATATCTTCTTCTTGCCACCGGGGCAGAATGAGCAGGGGGGGCAGAGAGACAATGATCCGTGAGGAACTCAGAAGGATGGAGAGAAATGGGGAGGGGCCTGGGGGCCCTTGCTCCAGGGGAAGGGAAGGGGTCATGAGTCCAGGGATGGGAAATGCTGAAATGGGCCTAGACAGCAGCCGCCAGGTGGACAACGCCCAGGAGCCCCAGTGTCACCCCAACACCCATGAGGTACCTGCTTCCACACTACCAAGCCTCCCGGCCTCACAAGGAGGCTCACTGCAGATGTCTGAGCCAGCCTCTCCCCCTTCCGGGAAGCATCTCAAAGTTTCTCCCCCGAGCAGGTAGCTCCTCCCTCTGTGGCGCTGGGGGGCTCCTAGGATGACTGAACTCTCCCTTTGCCATGTATTCTCCATGTAACCTTCATTTCAGGGTCCCAGGTAGCCCAGCCTCTCCTAGGGTCAACTTCAAGGACCCATAGTTCAATAGCCAAAAGTAATTAATGAAAGAAATTTGGGTCTTTTTTTGAGGCTTCTCGATTGACAAAGTCCTTGGGCTTTTCTCCTGCTTTTCTCCCACAACTCACACATGTTCCAGAGCCCTGTGCCCGCTGAGGCCCCCAAAACCTCCCTCCCAGATTCCAGAGTCCCTGAAAGCCCCTCTCCCTCAGGTCCTTAAACGCTCTTAGTCTGGTTTGTCACTTTGGCCACCCTAGATGCTTCAAGACACTGGAAGTCTGGGAGATGACCCCCCAAAGCATCCACCCCATTCCTCCTTCCCTCTTCCCCCGCCACCTCCCCTCACCAGGTCGCTAAGCCCAGCCTCATCCCCACCCCCAAAAGCAGAGCCTATGGGCTGTCCTGGGGAACCAGGTGCACATATGGTAGGAAATCTTGTCCCAACACATTGGAGAACAATGATTTTCCATTTGTTCCCCAGTGTCACAGGATGAAGGGCCAGGCCTCAGGTCCTGCCCTATGTCCACCAAGACAGCCCTTAGAGATGGGACAGTGAGATGAGCAGGGCCAAGAGACAGGAAGGAGAGGAGCCTGGCCGGGGGTGGGGAGGTGTCCAGTAGGAAGGGCCTGCCGCCCCTTCTCTGAGGGCTGGAGCCTCCCTTCACATCTCTCCAAGAGGAAAGCGGAGGGAGCGCCATCCGCATCCCACGAGCTCTCTTGCAGAGAAGAGGGAAGATGCCTAGGCAACCCCACGCCCCAGCCCCAGCGAAGTGCGCCTGCCCTGCTACCCACCCTCGGTGGGGCATCCACAGGTCGGGACCGAGGGGACAGCCAGTTCTCACCCACCTCAACCAAACCTGTCCCGGGCAGTGAAGTTAGCAGCTAATTGCCTTCTCCCATGGAGGTCCTTGTGCTCTGTTATTTTTAATGAGACTGTGAGTCTGAGATGCTAATTATCACCTTCATTTATCTGAGGCAGGTCAGGCCGCCTCCTTCTAAAGCCACTGGTCAGGCCGCCTCCTTCTGAAGCCCCGACAGCCCTGTTCTCTTCCTGCAAGTGGGTGCCAGGAGGTTCTGCGAACAGAGACCTCAAGTTTTCGGAGAAAGCAAGGAGAAAGGGAGAGAGAACAGGGCAGAGGCGACTGTGCCTTAGGCAAGGAAGGCCCAGCCCCGTCTGGGCTGAGGGTCTTTTCTGTCGGCCAGATCATCGTGCCTGACCCCCAGCCCTTCTCCAGGGCTCCCTGCCCAGCAGAGCCCCTGCCCCTCACCTCCCTTCCTGGTCCAGCCTATCATCAGCCTGACCACGGTGGGGCCTCCCTCCAGCCCCCAGCCTGACCCCAGCCCATGCCACCTCCCTCGGCTGTGCTGTGTCCTAAGCCCTCAAGGCCTTTCTTCCTGTCCCTTCATCTGAACACTTCTGGCAGAACCTCCCATTTCAGCTGAGCAGCCCCTGTACCCCAGAGGTACCCCATCACCCCCAGGGCTACCTCCATCTTTGAGGGCACCACCCTGAAGGGCAATCATCTGATTTCACCTCTGTCTCACATCGCTATGAGCACCATGAAGGGAGCAGGGGGTTGCAGTGTTCACCACTACAAAGCAGACCCTCAGCACCATCTGCAGATGCTCCAGTTGTCATACTGAGGGGTGGTATCAGGTGGGCAGAGGCCAAGATGCTGCGCAGCCCCCTCTACGGCACAGACAGTGCCTGGCAACAGTGCCAAAGCCGAGAAAGAACCTCTGGCAAAACCTCCCATTTGAGCTCCACCAGGCCCAGGGCCAGGCACACAGTAGGAGCTCAGGAAATGTGTGTGTGAGATGACAGGTGATTGAACAACACCTTCCCAAGGTCAGGGCAGGACTGGTACATATCTTAAAGACACACACACTCATATGTACAAAAACAGCCTTAGCGGCAGGTGCAGGCTGCTGCCCCCACCATTCTGCCCTGCTCGGTGCCTATACCCCTCACCCAGGCTGAGCTGCTAGCAGAGGCCATGCCCACCTGCCAGTGCTTTGGGGGGAGGCTGAAGCCTAGAAGCTGGAGGCACCATCTCAGCCCTGCTGCCCATTGGCTCTTGGCATGGACGAGTCCCTGACTCTCAGTCCTCCGTGCTCATTGCTGGGAGGCAGCAATGGGCCCTGCCATCCTCTAGGACGAATGCAGGGATCAAACAAAACACTGCTACGGAAGCACCTCGTAAAGTGTAAAGGGTCGTGCCCCAGGAGGAGCTTCACACTGGTCCTGCTGAGCTCACCAGGCCTGCCCCTTCTCCACCAGGCAGGAGGATGCCGGGCACCGCATGGGGCAGGCGTCCAGGCCCACGTGTGCAGCTGGCAACTGTGCTGCGAACCAGGCAGCCCACGGGCTCTGGCGCTCGGAGAAGAGAAGGAACGAGGCAGATGGCTCGTGGGCAGGCTGGTGGCACCACCCCCACGTGGGCGGTCAGCACAGACTTCTTTCTGCTATCTCCCCCGCACTGTATCTGGAGACGCCATGGGGAGAACTGGTTTGGCCCATAAGACGAGGCCTCAGGATCTCAACTTTGCTGTCTGTCCTCCAGGAGGCCCCACCCCTCCATGGGACATGGCCTCTCTGGCTCTTAAGTACCCATGGTGCCCTTACCCCACCCCTCCTTCCAACATCAATGGATACAGCCATGTTGCTTGTCTGTCTTCCAACAAACAGCTCTGTGAGGGCAGAAACTGTATCTGACTCTTTTCCTTCAATCTCTCCTTCCCCACTCCCAGCCCTAGCCTGGCATATTTGAGATATTCAAACAAAAAAAAATCAAAAATGTTTGGAGAATAAGAGGAAGCATCGGTGGGTGGATGGATAGATGGATGGATGGATGGATGGATGAATGGATGGATGATGGATAGATAGTGGACATATGGTGGGTAGATGGATGGGTAGGGGAATGGATGGATGGATGGATGGATGGATGGTGGGTGGATGGTTGGTGGGTGGATAGATAGTGGATATATGGTGGATGGATAGTGGTAGAATGATAGAGGGGGGAATGGATTGATGAGTAGGTGGATGGATGGATGGATGAGTGGGTAGATGGATAGGTGGATGGGTGGGTGGGAGGATGGATGAGTGGGTGGCTGGATAGGTGGGTGGATGGTTGGATGGATGAGTGGACGGATGGATGGATAGATGGATGGGTAGGTGGACAAATGCATACATGGATGCATGGATACATGGGAGGATGAATAGATAGACGCATGGTGAGTTGATGAACAGGTGGATGGATACAGGGACAACTGGACATGCTCAGCACATAGGTGGAAGGATGGTGAACAGTTCAAAGCAGCAGAAGGTGGACACAGGCAGGACCTGGGCATGGATTGAGGTGGGAAGATTGAGGACAATGAGCCTGGAGAGGAAGGACCACCTGCCATGCACATCCAGAGCCTAGGGACCTGCGTGCACACCCCTGCAGCCCCAGCAAGGCACTGGCTGCACCCAGCCCTGGCACTGCCACGATCCTGATGAAGCGTCTCACAGTCTGGCCACATCCCTGGGGCCACCCTGCCCATAGAGTCTGCAAGGCTGAAGAAACCCCTGAGCCCAGAGCAGGACAGGGTCTCTGCCTGGGGTGAGTCACATGTCTTCTTCCTTCACCAGGTAAAATTCAAGGATCCAAATGCCTAAAACTTCTGAAAATGTCCATCTGAGAGCTGCTCAGAGCTTCCCTCAGCAGCTCAGTCAGTTGCCGTGGCCCCAGCCTCCCCATCTCCTCACATCCAGTGAGTTTGCAGGTCCCAGGTACTTCCCATACCCCAAAAGTCCTGCTCATTGGAGCCTAGGTGAGGAGACTGGAGCTGAGGGAACAACCCAGCTGAGCATGCCCAGCCTAGATGCAGCACCATACATACACACTACACAGTGGCCTGAGGGTTTGCCCAACCAAAATGTCTATCTGATGAACTGGACAGGCCAAGTCTTGAACCCCCAATGCTCCTGAAATCTGGGTGGCGGGAGGGAGGCCTGGGGGTCTGGCAGCACCATGAGCCCACACCCACAGCCTGTGGGTGCCTAGGACACAAAGGCCACGGAGATCTCTGCACCCGACAGAGAGTAACGCTCAGTGCCCACAGGTCGAGTCTGGGAGGACAGCCCTCCTGAAGCCCACTAGGAGTCAGTGACACCAGATAGGCCCCCTCTCTTCTCAGGACACAATCCTACCCTTCCTGGTCCTGTCTCTGGGGCCCCTTGGAGCTCTGAGGGAGGAGGATTCTGTTCCTGGGCTGCCCTGAAGCTCCCAAGGCCTGTCCACTTCTGGAACTCTCTGAGCACAGGACTCGGTGTCCTGAGGGACAGCACCCCAGGAATCTTCCATGTGATAAGAAAGAACAAAGGCTATTTTATGAAAGGATGATGAGTTGGAGCCAGCTAAGGCTTTCCTCGCCTGGTGACCCAATTTCTCAAAGGGGGAGGGGTGTGTCAAGTTGAAACAAATTAAAATGCATTTGTCTTCCAGTGGGAAGGAGTCCAGCCCAGCAGGGAGGCAAGGCATGGTCTTATTCTAGCATGCCCGGTGCCAAGTTTACGTGGAGGGAACTGCACACTTCTGGCTCAGGGACAGCGTGGCAGGCGTTCAGTCAGGATAGGGGCTGTGGCCCATCCCCAAGCCTGTGCCATCAGCTGGAGCCCTGGTCTCATGGCCCACGGGAGGCTCATCCACTCCCTGCCTTCGACTGAAGCTCCCTGCTTTCTCAGTGGGCCTCGCCTGTGTGGCCTCCTCGAGTGCCCATGGTGGTGACCACCCAGGGAGGGCCTGGCACAAAGTCCACACTCCCAAACGTGAGCAGTGGTCCAAGGTGTTACCTACGGCTGCAGCCCTGATAACATTCTGGCTCACACCTATGAAACACCGTGTGACAGGGGCTGGGCTAAGCCCTTCACACGGATTAACTTCCCACACACGAGTGTGATTATCTCAGATGGGGACACTGAGGCACAGTATGGCAGACCACTCCAGGAGGCTGGGCAGCACAAGACAGGCACAAACAGCCCCAGCAGGGCCACAGGACAGAACCCCAGCAAAGCAGACGGGCCAGATGGGGCTGGGAAGTGACCATTTGGCAGGGACCCAAATGCCTGAGATTCTCCAGGGGACAGCCTGTGCAAGGTTCTGAGTCCAACCCCGGTGGACAACTGGCCTTGGCACACCAGGCCAGGGTGTTAGAGTGTCCCAAGGCTATGAGGTGTCCTCCAGAGGACAGGAGAGGACATCTCAGGCTTGCAGAGTCCTCCTGGTCACTATGCAGAGCAGGTCCCCAAGGGCACAGAATCGGAAAGAGAAGGACAGGGAGGGGCTCACAGCGCATGGAGGGACACCCTGACCCGGCTGGGGTCACAGCACGAACAGAGAGAAGAGGAAGATGTGCTCTGGGGACGCAGGGTGACGGGATGGTTGGGGCCCCGGCACCCTGCCCCTCCCTCCTGACAACTGGCCATGTACTGAGTCCTGGGCTCTGTCCACAGTCCTCAGGGCCTCGTCAGGGTCCCCACTCTGAACAGAGGGTGTCGGAGGCCCTGGTCGCTCATCCTGTGGAGACCCTGCGTGTCTCAGCCCCTCCGGCGCCTGCTTCCTGGAAGGACCCACGGACCCCCTCGGCCCCACCTTGCTCCCTCCCCTCCACACTGATGTTCTCTCACTGGCGCCATGGAATGGCCTCCACTGGGCGCTTATACTCTGGGTCCACTCCCCCCAGGACAACATAGACTCAGCATGTCAGCCTCATCCAGCCCATTCGCCACCACCCAGCCCTACCTCCCCAGCTGGGACCACCCGGGCCTGCTCTCCAGACTCCATCTCTGCCACCTGCACCTCAGCCCAACCGTCTTGGCATAAAACAGATGGTGGAGGGGCCCAGCTGAGTGTAGCAGAGCCTATGGGGGGGCACAGTGGCTCCCCGACAAGTAAGACAAGAGGACAGTGGGGACCAAGTGCTGCTCCCAGGGCCTTGAGCTAGCACAGGAGAAAGAAGCTCAGGAAAGAGCCCCCAGTGCAGGCTTCCAGGGGCTCGCTCCTCACTCTTCCTTCCACCTTCACGTCCACACGCCTGCAGCTCCGAGTGCAGAAAGACCCCCTTACCCACTTCCACTGAACTTGTTCCCTCCTTCCTACAGGAATGTCACTCAGCAGAGAGGCCCCATGCCAAGTAACGTGACAGCAGCCCACGTCCAGAGGCACCCATCCTGGCCTGCCCCCACCCCCAGCTCCTGCCTCCGCGTGCTTTCTGTCTGTGGTCGTCATTCTGGGTGTGGACTTGCATGACCGCTCCAAGGGGTGAGGACTCACCTCCTTCGTTTCCCAGGTTCACTGAGAATTCACCATCCTACCCTCAGGTGGCCAGAAGAGAGCGTGAGCTAGCAGAAAGTGCCACTCACGAGGGTCAGGCTGGGAGAGCAGATAGATAAAATTTTTCATAAAAAATCATGCTATGAATCCTGGTTGACTGAACCAGCCCGTGGGATCCTGCCCAGCAGGATGCGGGGTGGGGGTGGTATTTTTGCTTAAAAAAGAAAATGCTTCCACAGTGAGCTAGGTGGACCTGGGGCAGGCACTGGTTCTTCCCAGAGGCCTGATTAGAGGCGACAACAGCCACTCAACAGCCACCTAAAGCAGGTGAGGGTTCAGCTGAACTTCGTTCTAATTTCCCTGTTGTTCACGATGACGGGAGAGGCACTCTTCTTCTTGTCTGTGGTTGGGTAATAATGGGGTCACTTTCTTACTAAAGGATAGAAAATGGAAGAGGGGAGGAGGGGCAGGCCATCCTCACCGTCCTTCAGTGAGAGCTGGAGGTGCTTTGCGATGAAAGGGCAAGGCTCTGGCAGAAATGTCCTCTGTGCAAGAAAGATAGTGAGGTCCTCAGAGGGGCCAGGAGACATGAGTGAGAGGTGAAATCTGAGCACTGGGCTGGGATGTTTCCGTAAACTGACACGACCCAGGCCAGGCCATGTACTTGCGAACACCAGTTTATTGGTGGCCATCCTAGGGGTGGGAATGGCTGCTGGCCCCACTATATGGAAAAGCACACTGAGGTGGGTGGAGACACTTACCCACTTACCCAGGACCTGCAGCCATAAGTGGCAGAGCCAGGCGTGGACTCCAGCAATGGCCCCAGGTCAACACACTCAGCCATCACATTCTATCTGCCTAGCCTTGACAAGACAAAGGATGAGATGACCCCAGATGACAACTTGAGGGCGTCTTCCTGGCCCTTGGACACATCTTAGGGCCTTTGCTCCTGCTGTCACACATGTAGACCCAACCCCTTCCACCACCTGTGTGGCTGTTCCCCCAGCAGCATCTGAGACAGGTCCCTCTGTGGTCCTCATGGAGCTCTCTGCTCACCACAGCTGAGGGAAGGGAAGGGGGAAGGAGGAAGGGAAGGGAGAAGGGGGAAGGGAGGCGAGGAAAGGGGAAGGGCAGGGGCAGGGGGGGACGGGAGAGGGGGGCAGGGGGCGGGGGGAGGGGGGGGGGGGGGGCGAG
>CAUYRH010012211.1:0-46868 GCA_963574655.1 Perodicticus potto | reverse complement strand
AGAACTATGAAACTTTAAGAAAAGAAATAGCTGAAAATGTTAACAAATGGAAAAACATACCATGCTCATGGCTGGGAAGAATCAACATTGTTAAAATGTCCATACTACCCAAAGCAATATATAATTTTAATGCAATTCCTATTAAAGCTCCATTTTCATATTATAAAGATCTTGAAAAAATAATACTTCATTTTATATGGAATCAGAAAAAACCTCGAATAGCCAAGACATTACTCAGAAATAAAAACAAAGCAGGAGGAATCATGCTATCAGACCTGAGACTCTACTATAAATTGATAGTGATCAAAACAGCCTGGTACTGGCACAAAAACCGAGAGGTAGATGTTTGGAACAGAATAGAGAACCAAGAGATGAACCCAGCTACTTACCACTACTTGATCTTTGACAAGCCAATTAAAAACATTCAGTGGGGAAAAGACTCCCTATTCAACAAATGGTGCTGGGTGAACTGGCTGTTGACCTGTAGAAGACTAAAACTGGACCCACACCTCTCACCATTAACTAAGATAGACTCTCACTGGATTAAAGATTTAAACAGAATCAATTAACAAAAAGAGTCACTCTATGCTGTCTACCAAGAACTCAGTTTAAATATCATGATATAGGCAGGGTAAAAGCAAAACAATGAAGAAGGTGTAGCATACAAACATTAACAGAAAGAAAGGAGTAACCATATTAATATCAAACAAAGCAGGATAGAGTGCAAAGAAAATTACCAGAGACAAAGTACATTGCACAAAGTACTGTGTGAAGAGGGTAAGTTCATTAAAAAACGGTAACAATCCTAACTGTGTATATGCCAAAAATAAAAATATGTGCAGCAACCCTTGATAGAACTAAAAGGAGAAATAGACAAATCCACAATTGTAATTGGAGTTAAACACTTTCTCCACAACTGACAAAACAACTGGATGGAAACTGAGATGGTATATACAAAACCTCAATAACATTGTCAAATAATAGCCTAGAATTAACATTTACCGAACACTCCACCTAGTAACAGCAGAATACACATTCTGTTATAGCACTTATGGAATATGTATCAAGATATACCTGGGCCATAAAACAAACCTTAAAAAATTTAAAACAATTAGAATGTTATAAAATGTTTTCTCTGACTACATTTAATAGCAGATAAATTAAACTAGAAGGAATAGCAGATAAATAACACTTTCAAACTAAAGAGCATACTTCTAAATAATCTATGGGTCAAAGAAGAAATCTCAAGGAAAAAATTTTAAAACACATTAAATAGAAGGAAATGAAAGTACACATATATCAAAATTTGTGGGATGTAACCAAAGCTGTGACAGAAATTTATAACACTAAATTCATACCTCAGTAAAGAGGAAAAGTCTCAAATCAATAATCTGAGATTCCCATCTCAAAAATCTGGAAAAAGAAAGCAAAATAAATTTGAGGCAGAAAGAAAGATGGCAATAAGAAAGATGAGAGCAGAGGTTGACGAAATTGAAAAAAGAAAAACAATAAGGAAAATCGGTGAAGCGAAGAGTTGGTTCTTTGAAACAATATTGAAAAGATTTTGACAAACATTAAAATTAAAAACTTTTACTCTGTATGCCTCATGTGAAGAATGAAAAGACAAGCTGCAGAGGGCAGATCTTACTTTCAAGCAACACAGCCAACAAAGTACATTTTTCTAGAGTATATAAAGAACTCTCAAAACTCAACAGTAAAAACAAATGAACAAAAAAACCCACAATCTGATCAGAACATGGGCAAAATACATGAGCAGACATTTCTCTAAAGAAGGAGTACAGCTTGATGATAAATAGCACATGAAAAGATGCTCATATCATTAGCCATCAGGGAAATGTATATTAAAACCATAACAAGATAGTATAACATACCTATTAAAAGCACTAAAACTAAAAACAATGAAAACACCAGATTCTGGCTAGGTTGCAGAGAAACTAGCTCACTCCTACAATGCTGGTAGGAATGCAAAATGGTATAGTCAATCTGGAAAGCACTTTGGATGTTTCTTTAAAAACTTAACATGCATCTTCTATACAACCCGGCACAGAAGAACTTATCACCTGGGCACAGAAAAAGTAACGTTCGCACAAAAACATCAACATGAATATTTTTAGTTGCTTTATTTATAATAGTCCCACTGGAAACAGCTAGATGTCCTTCAATGGGTGAATGGCTGAGAGACTCGTAAATCTACACCATGGAATACTATTCAGTCATAAAAGGAAGTGATCTGTTGATACATTCAACAATCCAGACACAACTCCAGAGAACTATGCTGAGTGAAAAGAGACAATTTTAAAAGGTTACATACTGTATTGTTCTATTTATATATTGTTTTTGAAAAGACAAACAGAAAAAAATTTAGTAGTTGCCAGGAGTTAAGCATAGATGGGAGTGGGAGGGAAGTGGAAATAACTATAAAGATAACAGGAAGGTGATGAGATGTTCTTCATCTTCACTGTATCGATGTCTCTATTGTGGATGGTATATCATACATGTACACAGATTTGCAAAATGTTAATATTGGTAGAACTTGGCTAAAGAGTACATGAGGGTTCCCTATATTATTAAGAAGAAAGGTTTTGTAGTAATTCTATAATAATTTTATAGTATTCTTCTATTTCATCAAGAGGAAACAAAACAGCCAACTTCTGGGTATGAATTGTTGGGGTAGAATGTCTGCATAGATGGCTACCAATGAGGTATTCTCTTGTGGGGCAATTGAATACATGGCAAGAGACGTCTGAGACATTGTATTTGCATTAATGTAAATGTTTGTCAGAGGGAAAATTATGAATAAAATCTTACCTGTCAGTGGCTGCTGGGCAGCAGAAGGAAGAGCAAGATAAAATGAAGAACTTTCACCTTGTAAGTCTGCATGCCGTTTTAATGGTTTCTGCCAGTGTGTAATATTCCACAATTTCCAAAACCCTGAGGAAAGAAAAACTCGATTAGAAGTAAAAGAAATGTTCTGCTTTGTTTTTGGTGAGAGTTGGGCTTTGGAAAAGTATTTTCCCCTCATTTCATTTTTGTTTTGTCATTTGCCCCAGCATTCCGCAGACCTCAATTTCAGGTGTTTGTGTGTAATGTTCATTTCATAAACACCTTTGTAAATCACTTTTAAAACTAAGGGCCAAGAGCATGTACATTCAAAATGGCTGCAGATTGGCAAGTAAAACATATTTAATCTTCAAATAAGCTACAAAAAGCTAAGTGAGAGTCATTAACAAAATTGATTTAAAGGATTCTTACTAACACAATCTGTAAGATACATTAGGGAAGTGCAATAGCTCGCATAACATTTTAGCAGGCTGTAAAATTTTCACTAGCTTTCTCTGCTCTTAACAGTGCAATAGCAATGATGAATCTCCAGGAAATTTATCAGGAGAATAAGAAAATGTTTTTGCTGTGGTTCGCAGTTTTCATTTGTTTTAACTTTTTATATTTGTTGAATGCTTGATTTCTTTAGGAGCTTCCTGAATTTCTTATAGGCTCTACAATTCTGGCCAGGGCGATTTTCATTAATACAGTTTAACAGATTTATATCCATAGTGTCTACCAGGTGGTAAACATTATGCCAGGTGCTTGGAGGAAAAAATGGAAGAATTAAAAAAAGAAAGCAAGAAAAAGTGGAAGAATTGTCGATAAGTAAACAAAGGATCTAGAAAGAAAAGCAAAACATTTTTAAAACTACATAATGAGCTGAAGGTAAAGCCACACTGACTAGACAGAGTAGATTCCAGCTGAGCTGGTCTTGAGGTTGAATGGGAACTTGGCAGGCAAATGACATGGGGAAGTGCATTCTGGGCAGAATGTAAGCTTACAGAAAAACATGGGCGTGTGGAAAAGCCATAGTGTGATTGAGAAAGAAAATACAGTATGCAAGGATGAAGAAAGAAAGTGGTGGACAGAGAGTGGCAATGATAGGAACATGGGCTCTTTTAAGAACCTAGGCTCTTTTTCAATAAGAACGTCAATGAGGAAAAGTAGTATTTTCAACAGGTGATGCTGAAACAACCGGATATCCATGTGCAAAAGAGTGGAAGGGGACCCTGTCCTTGGGCAGACATAAAAATCCTAAGCAGAGCCCAGACCTAAATGTAAGTGCTAAAACTACAAGGCCCTGAGAAAAAAACATAGGCGTAGATCTTTATGATCTTTAAGTTAGGCAAAGCATTCTTAAGCACGGCACTAACACCATAAGCAACAAGATAAGATAGATTCATTGAGATTCATGAAAATTTAAAAAATTTGTACTGCAAAGGACATCGTAAAGAACTTGGAAAGGTAATCCAAGGAATGGGAGAAAAATATTTGCAAGTCATAGTACATCTGATACAGAAGTCTGTATAAGAATATATTAAGAACTGCTACAATTCAGCATTTAAAGAAGACAACCCAATTTAAAAGTTGGGCTTTTAAAATGCACTTGAAAGAGAAATAGAACAGACATTCCTTCAAGGAAGATAAATAAGTGACCAATAAGCACATGAAAAGAAGCTTAACGCCATCAATCATTAGAAAAACTCCATCAATCATTAGAAAAACGCAGGTCAAAATCACAGCAAAGGTGCTATTTCCCATCCATTGGGATGGCTATAATAAAGATAGTCATATAGACATCGAGAAATGGGAATCCACATACATTGCTGGCAGGAATTTAAACTGGTACAGCCATTTTTGAAATAGTTAGGCTGTTCCTCAAAAAGTTAAACACAGAATTAATGACCACGGGACCCAGAATTCCACGTATATACCCACCAGAAATAAAAATATATGTTCACACAAAATTGCATAGGTGAATGTTTGTAGACATATTATTCACAATAACCCCAAAGTGGGAATAATCCAAAGGTCTGCAAGCTAATGAACAGATAAACTCCATGTATGTAGCATTTTGCACAAGGGAATGGAACTGAGCAAGGAAATGCAATGAAGTTCTGAGACAAGCTAGAGCAGGGATGAACCTGGAAACATCGTGCTGGGAGAGTATCCAGCCACAAAGACTGCAGAATGTGCGATCCCATTTATATGAGATGTCCAGAATAGGCAAATCCACACGGACAGAAAGCAGAGTTGTGGTTTTAGGGACTAATGGTAAGACTGAGGGAGAAATGGGGATTATTTACTGATGGGTGAGAGATTTCTTTTTGCAGAGCTGGAAATGTTCTAATATTGATTATGGTGATGGCTGCACAAACCTGTGAGTGGACTAAATACTATTGACCTCTGCATTTTAAAAACAGGCAAATTATACAGGGCGTGAATTATATCTCAATAAGGGTTTTTTTTTAAATGCTGTTATAACAAGTGAAAAAAAAATCCCACCTGATAGAGCCAGACTATTTAAGTTGGACACACACTCTTTCACCGCCCAGTTAAAAGCTCTGAGCTACTTAACGTCTCTCTAGCCATTTTTTTTGTCTACAAATGATTGATTCCTTCCAGCTGAAACCTCAAGGGAAATTTTTAGAGGTGCAATTTGGGCTGGAGTCTTCATGGCGAGATAAAGACCTTACAAAGGGGGAGAAATGAAGTGACACTTTGAGAACGTCTATCGTTTGTCTCTGTTTGAGCTAAGCCTTTCATACACACTATCGCATGTACTCCGCTGTGCTTTGTGATTATGAAAAAACTGACCCTGAAAGGGAAGCAGTGAAGCAGTTTTCAGTGACTGAGCTGGGGTTTAATCGCAAGCCCAGGGTCTCCTGTTTCTGGCCTGAGGGACACCTGTGAGGAGGGAAGTACAGGCGGCCTTGGGGACAGCAAAGTGAGGCTCCACTGCCAGCGTCTTGGGGGGTGAGTGGCAGTCAGGCCCTTCAGGACCTTTCCTGGCCAGATGAGTTTCTGGATTGTGTCCTGTGGGTGATGGGGAGCTATGGAATTGGTCATCATCAAAAAAACAAGCCACAAGCAGTAGGGATGTGAATCTATTTTTACCTATAGAAGTCCACAGTCATCTTAGACCTTATTACATAGCTCAGTTGTACCTTGGGGAGAGAAACCTCACAATGTTACTCAAAATAGACACAGTCCAACAAGTTGGCTTTTCAAAAATTTCCAGCAGAGAAAATGGTTTGTTCCACAATTGAAATATGACTTTAAAGGGTGAATTAAAACTCTGTCCATATCTAAGAGGTCGTTAATCTGAGTTTCTGCAAATGACAGATTGATTTTGATGTGAAGTTTGGAGCTAAGAATAGATACTAGGCGGCTTTAAATCTCATGGAAACTCCTGAAAGAAGAAAAAAAAATTGTGATGTCACATTATACAAGAGCTCAGTGAAAGGAGAACCACCACATGTGTAATTATTCCAACGGTGTATAAGCATTGCATGCAGATTTATTTGGTGGCATCCTCTTTAACAAGTTGAAGAGGCATCCGGAATGCCTTGCCTCTGCCTCCGACTTGGACGAGCATTTGCAGCGTCTGTCAGAGGTGGCTTACCAAGGTGAGCAGCCCGGGGTTGAAGGATAGGTAGCGAATGTGTATTCAGTTTTCTTCCAGGAGGGGTGCTAACCTCAAATCATACCTCCACAGTGGAGCTTGAATAGCCCCAGCGTTCCTTCTCTCAAAGCCGGTGTTTTTCAGCGGAGAGCCTACACCCTAGGGAATGGATACACTGGTGAGAAAATGAAGTGGTGTATTTTCATTTCTTGCAATGACTGTGATTCTCCATTTCGTGGCCAGTGGCCAGAAAACACTCTGATGAAAACCACTAGACAGGACTACATGTGTGGTAGAGCCCTGCCCTGCATTCTACATGATGTCCAAATGTGCGGCTACATAAATGATCATCTGAACTTCTCTAAGACTGAACTAGAATTGTATTTTACACATAAACAGAAAGTAGTTTTTACATGGTTTTATTACATACTCACTTTCCACTTTCCAGCAATGCCACTATCACGTGAATTGTGGGAAGAGTGTGAAGCTTGCTCACGACTTTGTGAAGCGTTGTTCACCACTGTGGAACGTAATGTCAGTATGAACTTGCATTTGTAACTATACTCACTGCCATGTTTATGTTCCCATTTAGACATTATTTTAAAATGTTGACTATGATAATCTATGTTTAAACTACTTATTTACTTCGGGGTTATCCAGATTTTTCAACACTGCTCCCATAGATCGATTATGAAATTTCTCTATAGTTTCTTGTAGTAAAGTTTCTTTTCGAATCCATCCTTATTTTTCTGTTATCCATCAAAGGAAATGATCTCTTATGTCTTTAAATATGATACTAACATAACATGCGGTGGGGTTTAAAGAGGTGACATACATTTTTGGTGAAACTTTGTTCCTACCTCTTCTGTTTTATAACACACAGAATTAATTATTCTGACACTCTACATTCAAAAAGCCCAGCTCATTTGTAAGAATATCAAACTTTCTCATTTTCTCCAGATTGACAGCTGACAATTTTTCTCAGCATCTAATCTTTGCTTTAATTAAGGTTATTTTCTCCTACCTTTTGTTACAATTAACTGCCTGTTTTTTTTTTCTAATTCCGCCCTTATCATTACTCCTATATTTCCTATAACTCTTCTTCTAAATGGTTTCTTATATACTTACCTACTTTAAATTGAAAATATTCATTATAAGCACTGGCTATCTCATTATATCTTTTAATGTAGTCAAGCTCTACGTTATATATTAAATATTTAATCATTTAATTATAAACTATTTTCCTCTTTATTTTATTTATAACATGAGGTATTATATAGGTGTTTGAAATGATGTATATTTGCTATTCGTAAATGTCCTTTCAGAATAGTAAGCAGAATATATTATTTGTTATAAAACTCTTTGTGAAATTTGTGTTATATTAAGGGGTCACAGTAGTCCTATTATAACAAAGCACTTTTTACGTTTTACATCTGCGAAAACAGAACCTGTCCTATCCAAGACATTCATTACCTGTGAAGAATGAATTTTGCCATCCTAAATTTAGAACACTGGCTTCTCCTTCTATTTTTAGTTTACAGACTCGTGTTCACCTTTAAAATGTATCATGCATCATTTAGTAAATATTAGTTGCAGGTGGAGGTGGTTATGAGAACTCAGTACACAAGAAATAGCTACTATGTATCGGCCCATGTACACACACCATACTTATAAGTTTCCATCTATTATCTCACATAACCCTTGTATTAATTATGCCAAATAGGTGAGCTGTTATCTATATTCACAAATGAGGAAAATGAGACTTAAACAGAACAGTGTCTTGCTAGCCTCAAAATCAGGCCTCCTTCTCCCCAGTGCTCATGTGTCCCACCTCCAAAAAACCCCACTATTCTTTGGTTTCCTATTAACACATGCAAAAAATAAAAAATAATATTTTGGATTGCTTAGGAAACAAGAGGTACTATCAATAAATCCATTACATAAACTAATACTGTCTATCAGCATTTTCAATCAAAATGCTTGAGGGTGGGGCGGTGCCTGTGGCTCAAAGGAGAAGAGCGCAGGCCCCACATGCCGGAGGTGGTGGGTTCAAACCCAGCCCCAGCCAAAAAAAAAAAAAAATGCTTGAGGGAAAGACACGACAACCCTATACAACACTCTGGTGACATTCTAACTTTTACTACCTATGCCATGATGATACTCCCTTTCTCACCACTCAGAACTTATTCAACCAATATTATTTTCCATATGGGCCACTGTCAAAAATGACAGCCACTACCCATATGATGCCATTGAATATCAGAAATTCGGCTAGTCTATGGCCTGAAAAGAGACACTTAGACCAATGGAACCAAGTAGAGAACCCAGATATAAATACATGGATTTACAGCCAACTCGTCTTCAACAATGATGCCATACAATGGGGGAAAGGAGAGACTCTTTAATAAATGGTACTGGGAAAACTGGGTAGCTGTGTGCAAAAGAGTGCCAGACCCTTATCTCTTATCATATACAATAATCAACTCAAAACAGGGGAAAGACTTAAATGTAATACCTGAAACTATAAAACTACTAGATGAAAACAAAGCTGGAAAGCTCCATGACATTGATCTAGGAAAAAAATCTTTTGGATAAAACCTTAAAAGCAAAGGCAACAAAAGCAAATATAAATAAATGCAATTGCATCAAACTAAAAAGCTTCTGCACAAAAAAGGAAACAACAATGCAAAGAGAAAACATACAGAAGGAGAGAATTTATTTGCAAACTATGCATCTCAAAAGGGGTTAACAGCTAAAATACACAAGGAAATCAAACAACTCAACAACAAAAAAACCTGTTAAAAAAATGCACAAAAGACCTGAACAGATTTTTTTCAAATGGAGCCAACAGATATATGGAAAAATGCTCAACATCACTGATCATCAGAGAAATGCAAATCAAGGCCACAATGAGATATCATCT
The DNA here is from genome assembly GCA_963574655.1 of Perodicticus potto. Taxonomy (NCBI): domain Eukaryota; kingdom Metazoa; phylum Chordata; class Mammalia; order Primates; family Lorisidae; genus Perodicticus; species Perodicticus potto. The sequence goes on along the minus strand of CAUYRH010012211.1, from coordinate 37,476 downwards.
CACCCCAATTAAAATGTATTTTTGTCCCAAAGACAGGCAATAATGAATGCTGATGGGGATGAGAAAGGGGTACCCTTTTACACTGTTGGTGAAAATGTAAATTAGTATAGCCACTATGGGAAAATCGTGGAGGTCCCTTAAACTAAAAATAGAACTACCATATGATGCAGAAATTCTGCTACTAGGTCTATCTCCAAAAGATGGGAAACAAGTGCACCCCCATGTTTACTGCAGCACGATTCACAACAGCCATAATATGGAATCAGCCTGAGTGCCCATCAACAGATGAGTGGATAAGCAAAATATGGCATAAGTACACAATGGAATTTAGTCAGTACAAAAAAAGAATGAAAATATGCCATTTGTAGCAACATGAATGGATTTGGAGGATGTTATGTTTAGTGTTGTGATCAAAATACAGAAAAATAAATATCACATGTCCTCCTCAGGTGTGGGAGATAAAAAAATGTATCTCATAAAAATAGAGGGTAGACTGGTAATTTACCAGAGGGTGGGGGGCTGGGGAAGGAGGAGGTGAACGGAAGTTGCTTAGTGGAAGCAAATACATAGATTGATAGAAGAATTAAGACCTAGTGTTCAATAGATCACTGTGGTGAGTGTACTTTACAATAATCCAGCAAATATTTCAAAATAGTAAGAAGAGAATAATTCAAAATATGTTTGCCATGAAAAAAGACAAATATTTAAGTGATAGATATCCAAGTACACTGCTTTGATCTTTATAAATTACATGACTATATTAAATTATTACATGTACTCCAAACTATATACATCTATTATGCATCAATAAAGAAGTTGGGAGGGGAAGGGAGGGGGAAGGATGGGTGGAGAGAGGGTAAATGGTGGGATCACACTTATGGTGCATCTTAGAAGGGTACAGATGAAACTTACTAAATGCAGAATATATATGTTTTCATACAATAACCAAGAAAATCCCATGAAGGTTATATCGAACAGTTGGATGAAAATATATCAGATTGTATATGAAGCCAGCACATTGTACCCCATGATTGCACTAATGTACACAGCTATGATTTAATAAAAAAAAAAAAATAAAATAAAATAAAGGAAGTTGTTGCAATTAGAATGAAGGCTGGTATAATTGAGATATGCTATAAGTGTAAAATCCATGCTACATTTAGAATATTTGGTATAAATATGAAATATCTCAATAATTATTATTTTGATTATATATGGAAATGATATTTTAAAGATATCAGACTAAATTAAAATACCTATTCCTAAAATGAATTTCTCTTTTCTTTGCACTTTTTAAATGACATTTATGGAAAATTTTAAATTACATATTTAGCTCACATATGTGGCTTGAATTAATTTCTATTAGTTAGCACTGCTGTAGACTATATGTTTTCTTAAATACCCAGGCTTAAAATCAAATCATGAACAAAAATCTTGAGCAACAAAAACAAAACAAGTACTATTCAATACTAGAGTGCTAGAAAAGTTATTTTATTGAAGCTTTGGTCTCAATTTTTGTCTGCCAGTTAATATATGTATAAAATGTGACAAACCATTTAAAATCTATTAACTTTGGTTTCTGTCAAGTCAAGACAATAGTTATATATAATTATTTCATTCATTCAAAAAAATGTATCAAGGGTCTAATACGTATCAGGGACCGGAGATCCAAAGAATGTAAGCCCTGGTACCTGCTCTCAAGAAGTTTACAATAGGAATTATAGAATGTTATGAGGCAATGACAAAGATGATCACAAAGTGTCATGTGACTGGTTAACTCTGCTTTGGGGATTCAGCGAAAGTCCAGCAGAGGAATTGGCCTCTGATCTGGCTGCTTGAACCTGAGGAGGAGTTTTCTAGGTAAAGGTCAGGGAACACCTTGCCTTTCGGTCTCCTAGGTACAAAAGAACAGGGTATGCTCAGGGAACAATAGGGTCATTAAGGTTCTGGCAAATTAAAAGGAGATGTATGACCTTGTTTCCTCCACTGGAAGATTTTGGTAGGAAGGTTCCGATGCTGAGAGAGAGAAGAGAGGAACCACAATCCCCTGCAAGCTTTTGCTAATGGTACCTGTTTTTTAATATTGATTTTGGAATCTTGCTTCCTTTCTTAGAGAAAGACATTAATGAAAGCTATAATTAGAAATTAGCAAGACTTATTTGAACATCATTCAAGGATTAATTTCTAGAAAAATTACGTAAAGCACATTTTCTTTCTTCATTTTTATATATGCTCAGCTCTTTGGGTTAGGCCAATGCCTCATAAAAGGATTTGTATTTGCAACAGGACAAATACTAAGCTTTCTACCCAGCTGCAATACTGCCTAGAGAAAGGAACAGCTTCACAAAACTACAGTTTACAAGACATTATTGAGCTCTACCAGCATTTCCAAAGACCAAATTAGTTGTTACAGATTAATATGCAGTAGAACCTCTGTAAATTGACCACCCAAGTGACTGTAATGAATTAGTCAACATACAGAGGTGGTCAAAATAAGGAACTAGGCCTAATGTACTGATATGTACATGTGGTGTATGTCTAGTCTATGAAAATTAGGTCAACTATGGAGGTGGTCAACGCAGGAAGATGGTCAATTATGCAGGTGCTCAACTATGGATGTTCTACTGTAAAGAAATGCTGTGGACTGTGGAGTACATAGCACTGTGTGTGTATTCAGAGTCAGTGTGATGGGTGGTTTAAAATATTCATGGAGGTATATTTGTTTATATTAAAATTGCAATGAAAATAATGGGGTATGAATGATACTCTTGAGATTATATGTTCGAATAAAACACACTTATAAAAGGCAATTTCAAAAGCAAAAATTACGGCTGCCATTTAATGCTTGTATTTTCTTTAATGTCCTTATTGCAGAGATCGCTGTTTTAAGCACAATAAAAGTAGACATTGACTAATCTCAAATCTATTTGCAAGACGTGGGTCTGCTGTAGAGTCTAAAAAGTGAAATCATGCTTTATTCTCATCATCAAATTTACATGAGTTAATAAATCAATATGCTATAAATAAAAGTAGAGAGACCCAATTTTTATGCATTAGGCAGTAAAATAAAACCATGTTATTGTTGAGTAGAAAGTTTTTATTTTTTCCTTTCAGATCATGAAACAAATAAGAAAGGTAAAAAGTGTTTTTTAGCTAAGATCTATTATTTGCAATAAATGGCTCTGAACAACAAAATACATTAATACCTCAGTGTTTCTAACTGATGAAATTATTGATTATATTAAAAAAGGATTTTTTTTTTTTTAAATGGTAATATTCCTTCCCTTTTGCCAACAAATTATCTACTAAGCATTGTAATTGCTTTCTGTTTTTTTGCTTTATGGGCATGATCTCATCTTTGCAAGCTCTCTCACCCTAGAACAGCAGTTCTCAACCTGTAGGTCATGACCCCTTCGTAACAGTGAAAATACAGCCTGCATATCAGATATTTACATTATAATTCATAACAGTAGCAAAATTACAGTTATGAAGTAGAAATGAAAATAATTTTATGGTTGGGGGTCACCACAACAAGAGGAACTGTATTAAAGGGTCGCTGCATTAGGAGGCATTAGGAAGGTTGATCCTTAATATACATCCTTAATATACATAAAGGATGTACGATAATGTTTACCTGGCACATAACAGCACTCAGGAAATACTTCCCTAGAAGAACTAGGAAAGTTATGGAAGTGAGGAACCAGGTATTGATTTGTCTTTTTTTTTTTTTTTAATTCTTCCCCCTCCATGTACCGCCTGATATGTCTCCATTTAGCATCTTGTTCAGGTCTAGCTTCCTTCAAAGACTCTTTAGAAGCAATAACAGCAGCTATAATATCAAAGCTCTTACTTGGCTTTAGGTTTTTTTTTTGGTCTCCAGAGCTCATTCTTTTACAAATAGTTACTATTTACGAGGGACATCCTGTAAAGGTTCATCAATCATAATCGCAAAAGTAGTATTTCCTTGATTTTTACACTTGATCTTAGCCAAAACACTGGGAAGTGATGTTGTTTCCTTGATTTCTCAGGCCCCTTTGTGTGTTCCTGTAGCGGCCACACTGAGTCACAGAAGATGGCTCCGTGCGTTTGATCCCTCTGTGTATTATACTTGTTTGTTCTATCCTCCCACTCTCTCCGAGCTCCTTGAGAGAAGACACTGTCTTCTTCTCCTTTGCATTCCATGTAATGAATCATAGTGCCTACTCAATAAATGTGTGAATACATGAAACAGTAGTGGAGGTTTGAAGATAGACAAGCAGTAGCAATTTAGTGAGCAGTAACACCCCCTGTTTTCTTTGTGGAATATTTCTTGAGTACATGGTCTTAGAAATTAAGTAGAACCAGATTCAAATTCCAATTCAGAACCTCATTCAGCTATGTAACCTCCTTGACCCTTATGGTTATATATATAACCAATTCCTCCTCCTATGCTGTAGGGTTGAGTATGAATGAATAAATATACATAAAGGATGTACAATAATGTTTACCTGGCACATGAATAAATATACATAAAGGATGTACAGTAATGTTTACCTGGCACATAACAGCACTCAGTAAATACTTCTCTTCATTCTGCCTCTAATATCCCACAGGCTCACCCTTTTGAAACTGGGGTACTGAGCAATGTGCCAAGAGGGCCACCAAGTCACTTACTAAACAGTGATGATCCTCCTGCTTCAGATACTTTTCTGGATGCTACATAATTATATTAATAGAAAACAACTAGAATTCAAGGTTTCATGTACTCAGTGAAAGTTTCTGTGCACCTGTTGTGTAGCAGCAGTCTGCTTGGAGCAAGGAATAAAATAGTGAACGAGACACAGGTTAGTCTGGTCTGGTGGGAAGGAAGGAGGGAGGGGAGAGAGTGAGATGGAAAGAAGGAGAGAGAAAGGAAGAACGTAACTAAATTCTGTTAAGTTCTCTGAAGGAAACAGACTGCAGCCCTCGAAACTAGTTGGGAGAGGAGTCACTGGAATGGGCAGAGAAAGATGTTTAACAGAGGTGGCCCTTGGGTTCCATGAGCAGGAGACAGTCAGACTGAGAGTTCGGGAAGAGCCTTTGAGGGAGAGGAGACAGCAACAGAAAAGTCACCTGAAATCTTAAGGTAAAACCTAAGTGTTATATTTGCTGGTTGGGCAACTTCCTCGACTCTCTCGCTATTCAGGGTCTGCCCTGGATATTTGGGGAACTGCCTGGGAGAAGATCATGAATTCCACTGCGAGATGTAGACACGGAGGATAGAGAATGCTTTCCTTCCCACTCTCAGTATTTAATTTGGCAGCTTGCAAGGGCTATAACTAGCTTCTCAGAACAACTTTCAAGAGAATAAACTGGTACATCTCAAATGCACATCTCAAATGTGAAGGGAAAGACTGTGTTTTAACTAGATTTATAAACCTCTTAAGCCTAATGTGGCACTTGCATTTCAAGACAGAGATTCACACTAATTAAAATCAAATAAAACTAAGGTTCCTCTTGGCACACTTTGATGCTTTCCTTTCATGCCATATTGCCACAGAATGGTAATAGTCTCTCTCTAGCCACGGGAAATCGCAATTTTAAAATCTTACTAAATTACTGTAAATTTCACTAAACAGTTACAAAATTACATTTGAAAAGCTCTGGTTTCACTGAAGAAATCTTGAGAGAGGGTTTAATTTAAGCAAGCATCTTGAAATAGGGATAATTTTTACCTTATTTTGTCTTTGTATTGTTAATGCCTTGCACGGTGCCAGGGACATAGTATATCTTCAATAAACACCTAATTGCTTTGACATTACAATTTCAAACTGGAATTGATGAAGTCTACCAAGAATCTCTCGGGCTCAGACATTTGTCACTACAATTAAATTATACCAAAATAGAAGGAAAGGTACATCTGTGGTATGTGTTTTTGTTCCTAGTAATTGGATTTGGCTAGTACTTTTGATTTCCTGCATACTCTGTATCTCTAACTCGTGGGAAATTCTATTCCTGACAGATCTTTCATATTCTTGATAATGGGCTTAATAAAAATCCACATTGCAATGAAGCTGAAGAGACAGAAAGTAATTATGGAACTTGCTGGAAGGATGGATAGCTATGGTAATGAAGCCTCTTTCGAGGTTTCTCTCAGAACAGTGGACCCTGTTGCCCTAATGAAGTTACTCGGAAAAAAAAAAAAGTAAGTGATTTATTCAGACGTGATTTTATTTTCCTTAGGTTTTAAAATTGTTTTCCTGAACTAAAGAAAATTTTGTCACAATCTTAGAATGGTAAATCTGTGTGAGATGCAAATATTCTTGATGGCGAGCAACACTAAAATTTGGCTTTAGTCAAGTACATTTACAAATTTGACAAAATGATAATCCGTACAGTGAGAAGCTGAATTAAAAGACAGATTAAGTCAACTACAACTACTTTGAGTTAAATGTTTAAGTATGTATATATTTCTGAATGCATATGGTTACTCTTTAAAAATAATTTTTATGCAATTAGGGAAACCATATCATAATAATAATACAAAGGGTGCCAAAATGTATACACATTTTTTAAAAAGGGAAAAATTGTATTAAATTTGTAATACTCAAGTCATGTTTGACTTCTATAATTACAAGAGGTGCTCAACATGACTTGTATTCATTTTTTGTTATGGGTATACCAAGTTTGACAATTAAGTTCACAAGTGCCACTATAAGCTTATTGGCAGAACTGCACAAACAGCTCAGTAAGGTTCATAACCTTGGTATATCACTGTCTCACAGCTGCGTTCATGTTGATGCACAGTGTTGCCTTGCTGAGTGATGGTCATTACTGTTGCATGTTTTTGTGTGCCATTGAAAAAATGTCAGAGTTCTAATTAGAGCAATAAATAAACATTAAATTTCTTCTTAAACTTGGCAAGAGTGGAAGTGAAATCAGGGACATGCTAGTCCAAGTTGATGGGGATAATTATGTGGAAAATACAGCAATATATAAATAGTTTAAATGTTTTTCTTAGACAAGAGAAAGCATCGCTGATCAAAAGAGGTCAGGGCAAATAATAACTACCAGAACTAACAATAACATTACAAAAACTTGTCAAATTGTGTGTCAAATTTGTCAAGTGACTGTGAGAAGCCTAGCAGACCAAGTAAACATCAATAGAGAAACAGGAAAACCTTAACTAAAAATTTTGGCATGAGAAAGGTGTGTGCAAAAATGGTCCTGAAGGAGCTCATGGATGAACAAAAGCAAAGGAGAGCTAAAGCTTTCCAAGACCTTTCAGAGAGGCAAGACCATGTTTTGGGGGCATGTTATCACTAGTAATTAAACATGAGTGTACCAATATGACCCTGAAACAAAGCATCGAAGTGTACAATGGAAGTCAGCCAACTCTCCTTGACCAAAGGAGGTAGGCCAGTCCAAATCAAGAGTCAAAGTGTTACTAACCTTTTTTGATATCAGAGGGATTTATCAGTATAAAATTGTACAAAATGGGCAAACAGCTAACCAAGTTTACTATTTGAAGGTGCTAAAAAGGCTGTGTGAGAAAGTTAAACCAAAATGACCTGAACTTTTTGCCAACAACTCATGGCTCTTGCCTCACGACAATGTACCAGTTCACACAGCACTGTCTGTGAGGGAGTTTTTACTCAATAAACAAATAACTGTATTGGAACATCCTCCCTACTCACTTGATCTGGCCCCTATGACTTTGATTATTTACCCAATGGTAAAGGAAATATTGAAAGAAAGACATTTTGATGACACTCGGGACATCACAGGTAATATGATGACAGCCCTGATAGCCATCACAGAAAAAGACTTCCAAAATTACTTTGAAGGGTGAACTAGGTTGGCCTTAGTGCACAGTTTCCCAAGGGGAGAACTTCGAAAGTGATCACAGTGATACTCAGCAATGAAATATGTAGCACTTTTTCTAGGATAAGCTCATGAACTTAATTGTCAGACCCTGTATATTGAGTATTACAATTTTAATACATTTTTTTCCTTTCTTAAAATGTATATACATGTTTTGAAAACCTCTGTATATACCATTCATTTGTGTTTTGACTTTTTATATAACAAAGGCCACAAAATAATAGGCATGAAATGGGAGGATTTATTCCCCCATTGTGACAGTTGATGTTTCTTCCATACCTAGGCTGAGAACTTTTGGTCCCAGTGGACAGTCTGAACTGGTTAGAAAAAAGAGTGTTGTTATTTAGTTGCATCCTCTTAGTCTATAGCTAAAGCAGTAACAACAACTGGTGTTCAACTGCCTTAACATGCCTGTGGCCTTCTCCTTGGAATCTTGATAATGCTGGCTTCCTCAATTACCCCCCAAAAGTGACAGACACCAGAGGAAAACGTGGGTCAGGCAGTTTTAAAACACAAGAAAGGATCACCAGGAGCCACTGGTGGCTGAACAGTTTATGAGGGTAAATGGTCAGCTCAGGTCCCGGCCACGTCCTCCTGCTATGTCATGCTCCAACTTCCATCCGGTACACAGCGAGTGGCCCCTTCAGCCTGACTGCCACATTGCATCTCTGCTAAAACAGAGGGAAATTCTCGGACTCACCAATCAGGAAGCAATGATGACAGCCAAGTCGGGGATGAGAGAAGTCGACTTGCATTTTACAAACAGCAGGAAGGTACAGCCATTAAAAATTCAAATTATGAGTGGTTGAATCTGACAGATGAGGGTTTTCTCTTCTTTTTTTTAAAAAAGAGGATGACTATAAGTGAAAAACCTAGACTTATGGACTGTTTTATAGCTGTATGGAAATTTGAATTAGGCTTCAAAATTCTTCTTTGATTTACTTGTGCAGAAAAATCATTCTCAGACATCCTTCACCAATATTGCCTATTTGCAGAGTGCTTTCCATAAATATTTATGTGAAAATTGATTTGACTCTTTCCTCCTTTTTGCTGGCCTGCTTGCCTATTCAATTTTTTATTCCTGCCAAAATGACACACTAAATGGCAGAGTGGTTACACAGCTGAAAGTTCAGTTCCTTGTTGACTGACCCCCGCCCCATGCATGATGCCTGGATACTCACAGATAAGCTTCATGTCCAATGTAGAACTATTGTCCCATTGGAGCCTCCGTGGCCGAACTTCTTCATGGTGATTTATTTGTCAAAAAAAAAAAGTGCTTGTCGTTTCTCGCTAAGAGTTAATTATGGTTGTTCCTTACTTTCTTGACTTTTACATGATGAAAAATATTTTTTCTCTATCATAAATTGGATACGCTCAGGAGATAAATGGAACAGACCTATCGTCTAGTTATCAAACCCCCAAGGGCAACTTTTGTTTCCCTTTTTGAATGTCTAACCGTTTCACAGGCTGCTTGCTTGGGTACCCCTCATTTGGTCATTTCCAGAGTGAAGCACATCCTTCGCAGTTTTAAGTGCAACGTCAACTCCTTGAAGTCAGGTTGGAATTTCAACAAGAGAGACAAAGCACAGAGGGTTCGACCTCTGCCATGATTTTCTCTTTGGACACATTGATCTGATTTTAAAAGGAGGCCTTTGTGCTTTTCCCATGTAACTGCCAGGTGGTCTTGTGTTATATGCACTGTAGTTAAAGCCCCAAATATAAAAGTGGTCATGGACAGAATTATACACAGTTGGCACCACAAGCATTTTGCACAATGGCAAGAACTAATTCTGTTTGGTGATTTTAGTAGAATAGCTGGCAAGGCCACCACACTCACTAAGGACATTTTCACGGCAAAGTTCTAGCCAGTTACAATGAGAAGTCTCTGAAAATCTCCGTAGGAACTGGAAAAATAGCAATGACTAGTTGAGAAACACACAATCTTTAAGATAGGAGGAATACCCATAGTGGAATCCCACATAGGCTCCTTTCTATGTCCAAGCATATAAATGGCCACAGGAAGCAAGGGCCATGAGGAGAGTTTTGAATGTTGTATCCAGTGTCCATATAAAGAGTAAAACAACAGCTGCTAAAGAGTTGGTGAGAAGTGGCAATTCAGGGAGTTGTCAGCTGTTAGTTTATGTAGTCATTAAAATAAGAAATTCCACAAATTAAGATGTAAAAAATAAGACTGGCATGGAACATCTCCAAATACAAAAGCCAGATGAATAAAAATTAGCGCTGCCTTATGCACCCCATTTGTGAGAGGGCTCATCTTTAAGCAGTTGTTTCCACACAGGTGCGATGTTTTATTTAATTCTTACTTATTCTATAACATAAAGACTGGGTTATGCAGTGCAATTTCTTTCTGTGTAAAACCACCTTCATCAAATGAGGATAAACCCACAGCACGGCTCTGTGAGGACTAGAGAAAAACTAAGCGACATTACCCCTTCTTCAAGGTGAGGGTCATATTCCAATTTAACATCATACTGCAACCATCCACATTCTATCACTAATTCAGCAGGATTCATGGCATGCTTAAATTTATAAGGCTCTTACAATTCACAAGGCTCTTTAAACAACTTTTATAAGCAAACAAGAAAAAGTATTTCATCAGGGAGAATTACCTGCCTTTTCTTTGCTTTGTTTATCACAAAGCCCTGTAGAAAATATATCTTTTAACGTCTCAAAATTATACCACTTTTACCAAGAATATCGAGTTTGGAAAAAAACAAAGAATCAGATTGTTAAATTAGAATCAAATGTCCTCCCAGAAGTGAAAACAAAATGCAAGAGGGGCAGGGGAGGGCATGAAGATGGAATGATTTTAGGGCAGACACAAATAACTTGGAATTATGAAAGTCATTGAAGTGCTCGTCTATAGGGAAGATTCATTCCATTTCTTTTTCTCTGATTTGAGTACACATGTACATGTGTCCATTTAGTAAATGAGAAGTCTCATTTCTATCCGCCGTACCACTGCTCTGGAGTCACCAAGAATTTCCTGAGCGCTAAACCCAGTTCCTGCCTTACTGAGTCTCTGAAATATCATGGCAGCAAAAGCAGCTGACAACCCCTACTTGGCACTGCCCCAGCTCTGCCTTCTGAAACTTTATCTTTCTGGTCTTCTGTTCTACTTTGTCCCTGCTGTCTTTTCTGCCCCTTTGGCAGCTCTTTATAATTTTTCTAGTCCCCTTCTCATATGTTGCTTTTTTTTTTTTTTTACTTTTGTTTTGTTTTGTCAGGGATCAGTGCTAGGACTTTTGCTCTCACTTTGTCCCTGGGAGGTTGATCTCATCTGCTTTCCATTTGTATTCTGATAGCCTTCAGATTTACACCTCCAGCCCAGGTCTGTTTCCTTGAGCTCCAAGTCAACAGGGCATAGTGTGGAGCGGTCATCTGTATCTGGACACTCCCCAGGGCTCACCACAGTCTAAGTGTCTAAAACTCGACATCCTCTCCCCCTCCCTTCCCCCCCGCCGTGACCCTCCCCCCCCACCACACGCATACATCAGCCCCACCCACGGAAGAGGCAGACAATACATATGAGTTGATTATTCTGAAAGAAATTCTGAAAAACAGAGGCTTGTATTTTACCAATCTTTCCCCTTTTTTAAAAAAAAAAGTAAATTTCAGGTTAATGTGAAGGAACAAACAACCTGGTCAAAATATTTGATTTTGATACGTAGAGTCCCTCTTGTAGTTATGTCCATACACCATACACAAAAGGTGTGCCATATACCCCCACCCCATGCCCATTTAGTGAGAGCCCTTACTAATTTTTCCAAAGAAGAAGGTAAATAATACTCTGTCTGAGTCAGAGGCAAATGCTAACACAGTTAAGGCTTTGTCCCTGAAACCATAATTACTTCCCCTCCCCATTGTTTATCTGTCTCTCTCCCTAGTCTACCCCTAAGTTCATGGTTGCCTTGGGGTAAAAGCAAACCCTCAACAGAGTTGGTGACTGAACACACGAAGAGTCACTTTTCCCAGGGATGTTCACACATCGAAGGGGCAGCATATGACAACACGCAGCAGGAAAGGAATCGCTAATGATGAGACTTCAGACATTGTGGCACTCGGGCTGGGAAGTATCTCTCCATATTTCTCACATAATGTGGACGGTTCTGACTTGGTTTGGAAGCAAATGTATTTAATGACTATTTGACCCAGAATAATAAGTATAAAAGAATTGGAAAATAAAATAAATTGTGTTACCTAAACATAAAATATTAACCATTATTTTCTACATTCAATAATGATATTTCAACAATAATATAAATTAGAAATGATCCAGTAGTATTCTTTCAGGTTGGCAGTTTGAAAATTCTCACTTATGAATGAAGAGCAGTTGCTACAAAAAAACTCTAGCCTGAGGGTTTGAAAAGGAAACAAAACATAATCAATAGGCTGCCTCAATCATACCTTGAGACAGAATTCTAACAGAGCTACTCATACATTAATAATAATGAAGAGAATAAATAGTTTGACACAAGAACTGAAATTCAGATTACTTGATTCCAAAATAAATCAATGTAACCTAGGTAAAACAAGATTCTCAGATAAAACGTAGGACTTGTCAAAAGCATGGTCAAAGTATTATTTTGGCCTACATATAGAATATTTCATTGAATTTGGTAAGTATATAAATGCATATAGAAATATGGACATTTTAAATGTGAGGTGTCATGATGAGAAAAAGAAGTAGAACTTGAATGTCTGAAATTAAAGCCACAACAATTAATGTCCTTGAAAAATGAAAAATATTGGAGACATGATTAAAATTCAGAGATGTTGGAGATACTTGAAAATGAGTCTTTCTGCATGCAAGCATTTCAGTAGCACATGAAAAGTTAGAAGCAAAGAGTAGGGGCCCTTGTTAGTGTGAAAAGGATTGTACTGGGTACTTGACCTTTACTCTCTGTTACATACATGGCTGAGAGAAGGTAAGTGGTCCAAACTGGAGATTTAGAAACTCTGGAAATGTTAGAATTATCTTGTGGATAATTTTCATGGGAAAAATAGTTTTGCTATTCATTACAGGTCACATTGGACACAGATCACATTTGGGTGGCTTCGTTTTCTTAAGATATACTTGTTTCATTTAGTGAGATCTCCCATAAAGTATTAAATTTTGTATTATCTCTAAAGCCATAGTAATTATAAATATATGTTTACCTAGGTAGTCTAAGAATAAAAACATATTAGGTATTTATTTTATGATAGAGCTGGATTTAAAATGCAATTGCTTTTTGAAACCATTTTTTTTGAAACAAATTCTTTGTCCACATAGCCAAATATGCCGGATTAAAATACAGAACTACACTAGATAACCATAAAAACATCAGATAATTTTTATTGGGGGTCTTTGTCCCTTAGGGCATGTAATGATCAGTCAAGACAATAAATACATTAACTACTATTGTGTGAGTCAAACCAGAAAGCTGTTCCAACACCTGCCGCTTCTGGAACACAAAGGTCTTGCTGTTCCTAAACCCCTCACAGTTAATCTTTAAAACAAAAAGCAGCAGATAAAATCCAAAAGTAAATAAATTCTTAGGTAAACAGGTAGGCTATTTTATTATTTGCCCTTTACTTTATCCAGAACCTACCTGCTGGTTTCAAACTCAATAGATTATATTCAGTGGTGACCTTGATTTGAATATTACCACCAAAAAAAGGCTTGGACAAATATCAGGCATATAAGCATTGCACACTGACTTTGGCCCAAGTAATTTATGGCTGACTGACTTTGCTATAGGTGAATCAAATCTCAAAAGAACATTTTCTAAGTCCCCTTTATCTTTGCGTATTGCTGTAATGGAATACCAGAGGTTGGGTGATTTATAAAGAAGAAACAGTTTATTTAGCTTATAATTAATCCTAATGTCTAGAAAGGTTCAAGATTGGGCATTTGGGAAGGGCCTCAGGCTGCTCCCTTCCACTCATGGCAGAAGGTGAAGGGGAGTCTTGGGTAAAGAGTCAGAGAGAGACAGAAATGCTAGCTCTGGCAGGAGTTATTGGACTAGGAATTCACCCCTCCCTGCCCCACAAAGGGCATTAATTTATTTTTGAAGGATCCACCTCCATGACCCAAATGCCATCCATTAGGCCTCATCTCCAATATTTGGATCAAATTTCAACATGAGCTTTGAGCGGAAAAATATTCAAACTATGGGCACTGCTTGTGTTAGCTACCCAATAGATCATGTACAAATTCTAGGTAAAAATGAAAAAGAAAAGGAGATATTTCAAAGCATTATTTGTGATTGCAGAATCATTTTAAGAAGTCATACCTAAGTAAGAGGTGAGCCAAATTAACACCTGATAAAGAATTAAAATGGAAATACGTGTATAATGTTCCTTCTTTACTATACTAGAATCTTACTATTGCATGAATTCAAAATATTCCAAGCATGGCCTTTGGGAGAAGCTTCCAAAAGTCTTTATTCCTAGAAAAATTCTATATAGTGTTTCCTGATTATCAAAGCTATTGCTTTCCTGACTCAGGCAAAAGTAACTTATAGTTGGGAAAAGGAGAGAAATGGGAAAAATAACAAATTTTCCCAAATATAACTATGTGATAAAAGCCAACCAAACCAAACAACAATAACAAAAAACCCTGAAAAGATAGAGATAATACATTAAATAATTTTAAATCTACTCTTTATTTTTATTATTTTTTCTGATTTCCTATAGATCTTAAATATGTAATGCTTATTTTTAGTGCTATATAAAATTCAAAAAGTCTTAAACATAAGAGTCAAACGAAAAATTACTTTTGTGGACTTAAACATATTTCAGTTCAGCCGATGATGAATATAACTCTCTCTGTTTCTAAATTTTAAATTCTGGGATGTATGTATTAGTGTTTATATATTCAAAATAGAACCAGTAATACATAATTTTAGACATTTAATTTAATGCCAAAAAATCTAGTCTTTACTAGTTAAGTGAGTCTAAAATGATGTCGTTTAATAAACCATGGCATTTTAATAAGCATTTTTGACATCTGGTGCTAATAAAAAAAGATTTTATATTTTATAGTTAACATTAAAGGAAAAATTATGACTGTAGTTTTGCTATTTAACACAGATCGCAGATGGCGTAGACCATATTTGAGTGGCTTCATTTCCTTCTTGATTAGTTTACATCAAGAGGCTACTTGTTTTCTCTCTTTCTGTGTATGTTTTAATAGGATTCAGGCCAAGAAATGAATAAATGAAGTAAGACAGGGATACATCAAATTTAAATTCAATTTCTTAATGATAAAACTAATTATAGAATTTTCTGGATTCACGTTAGTTAATAAATTTGATTTTCAGACAATGTTCCAAGGAAGTTTGCATCTGGAAAAATATTTGAAGTAAGTTATCTAGAACTACAAATAAAAAAAACTGCTAGGGCTTACGAACTTCCATCTTTTGTACAAGTGTATTCTCTCTAGGCAAATGTTGACCAATCCTTAGGCAAGTTTTGCTGGAATCTGAGTGAAAGCCGGCAGCCTGGCATGGTGATGTGTCCAGGACAGCCAGGCAGGATGGAGGCGTCTAGGTACTCCTCTTGTCTTGGGCCAGCTCTTTTCTAGTCAGGAACCTGAAGTCCAGGTTTCCTTGTTCCTACCTGCTCAGGCTTTCACACACTGTGTGCTGAGTGTTCTGCTCAAACTTGAACCCAAGACTCAAGTTGTACTCAGACTCTTATTAACCTCAGTTTACCAAGTTTTTACACTTTGCTTTGGAAGATGTCAGTGTTAGTTGGAAATATTAAGGCAATAGATTAAACCCACTTCATATGTCTTTTTATAAGATTTTGTTAGAAAAATTAATGACTACACACATTAGTGTTTACTATATGAGAACAACAGAAAATGGTTTAACATAGTAAATTATGTTCACTCTGTACTATGCTATGGGATACTTAGTAGGACAAACAAAAACTCTGAAGGTAAAGCTGATGGGTTAATCTGTGAGAAAATGGAGTGTGAATTAATTAGCTCAAAATCAAACATTCATTCCCCTTATTTAACTCAGAAGTCTTTAATAATGATAAAAAAGTACTTGGTTTCATGATTGAAATACAGATTTTCTAGCCAAGTAACAATGTCACAGGCCCACTCAGAAACACTTCTGCTGTCTTGGTGGGTGCTAATCTAGTTTTGGAAGAGGCCTGACCAAGTCTGGGATTATTTTGTGGGTAAGAAAAAGACTCCAAGACTCGATAACCCGGAAGGATTGATAAGCCTGTGTAACAACATCACTACAAAGCAATTCAGGGCAGAATTTATTACAATACAGAATTAACTGATTTAGATAATAAATGCAATTAACCTTTTAGAATACCTTATAGTCAGTGGGAAAGAGTTTGAGTGTGCTGTTAAAATCTAATTAGATTAGAATTAAATCAAGATTTTTTTTTTGTTTAAAAAAAACAAAACTATTTTTAAATAATTTTTGATTAACACATAATGATTGTACATGTTTATGGGGGGACAATGTGCTGTTTTGACACATTTATACATTGTGTAATGATAAAAATCAAAGTAATTAACATGTCCATCACCTTAAACATTTATCATTTCCTTGTGCTAAGAACATTCCAAAACTTCTCTACCACCATTTTGAGATATATTAATGCAATAGATTATTGTTAACTCTAGTTAATTTAATCTAGTTTTTTGGTGGAGTCTGGAGTTTTCCTTACATGAGATCATGCTGTCTGCAAACAGGGACAATTTGATCTTCTTTTCCAATTTGGATACTCTTTATTTCTTTCTTTTGCCTGATTGTTCTGGCTAGGACTTGTAGTACTATAATGAATAAAAGTGATGGAAGTGGGAATCCTTGCCTGATTCAGATCTGAGACAGAAGACTTTCAGCTTTTCCTCATTCAGTATTAGGTTAGTTGTGGGTTTGTTACATATGTTGAGGTAAGTTCTTTCTACACTTAATTTGTTGAGAGTTTTTATTAATGAAGAGATATTGAATTTTATCACATAGTCTTTCAGCATCTATTGAGACAGTAATAAGATTATTGTCCCATCATTCTGTTGATGTAATGTATTACGTTTATTGATTTGCATATGTTGAACCATGCTTGCATCCCACTTGGTCATAGTAAGTAATCTTTTTAATGTGCTGCTAAATTTAGTTTGCTAGTATTTTGTTGAAGATTTTTTCATCTATTTTCATCAGGGATATTGGCCTGTAGTTTCATTTTTTGTTGTTGTGTTCTTAAAACTTGAGTCTACACTGGATGAAATCACAGTGTAGGGCAAAAGACAGCCCCATTTAAAAAAGGCTACTATTCTACGGAACAAGTAAAGGAACAGAGGTACATGCAAGGCATCATGGGCACAAGAAGGAGCAGTGGATTTCAAGAAGAGAGCCAGGGGGAGGTCTACAAAGAGAGTCATATTTAAGATGGCTCTTAAAGAATGTACTTACTGGGAAATCAGAGAGGGAGGAATTCTAAGGAGAAGGATCAACATGTACAAAGGCCAAGCACAGAAGAGAGCATGGGTGTTTGGGGAAATGCAGGTATTCTGGCATTGCTGTAAAATCAGTTATGAAAAGCAGTGGAAAGTTATTTGATTTAAAAGATAGGGATGGGCTGCATACTAAAGGAATTTTTATACCATGCTAAGGAGTTGGGAATGATTTCTGTGGGTGATGAGGGCTCTAAAAATGTAGGTCATATAATGGTAAATCTGGAAGCAGCATGAGGGATGGACCAGGGGGTAGGAGGAGGTTGGACATTGGTCAGGGATTATTGCAACAGACCACGACTAGGTGAAATACGGGGCCTGGGCAGACTGTATGTGAAGAGTGACAGTAGTTATATGTAAGAGGGGTTGATTAACATCCGAGAGAGAGAAGGAGCACCGAACAGGGTATCTTGGAAGGTTTTCAGGTTTTGTCTGGGGAACTGGCACAGGGAGGTACCATGTTGACAAAAAGAGCAACAGAGGAGTTTAGGAGTTTGGAGAATAAGATAAGGAGTTCTGCTCTCCTCCCTCCCCCTCCCCTCTCTTCTCTTCTCTTCTCCGCTTCTTTTCTTCTCTTCTCTTTTCTTTTGAAAAAGGAACTCACTTTGTTGCCCAGACTAGAGTACAGTGGTGAGATCTTTGTCCAACTCCTGGATTCAAGCAATCTTTCTCCTTCAGCCTCTGAACTAGCTAGGACTACAGGCATGTGCCTCCACACCCACCTAATTTTTAAAGTTTTTATAGAGATAGGATCTTGCTATGCTGCCCAATCTGGTCTTGAACTCCTGGGCTCAAGCAATCTTCCTTCCTTGGCCTCCAAAAGTGCTGAGATTATAGTTATGAGTACACCCAGTCAGGAGTTCTGCTTTTAGACATGTGGAGCTTGAAGTGCTGGTAGGACACCTGGTTTGGTCTATATGAAGAAGCCAGAGCTCAGGAAAATGTTCTAGACTGACTGAGTGAGGAATATCAGTGATGATTCAGTCCTGAATGAGGATGATAGTGCTCAGTGAAAGTGTGGTTATGCTCAGGATAATGGTAAAGCCTGGATGTGGTACTATTTATGAAAGTGAAAGAATGACCGAGGAAAAGCATCCAGGCAAGAAGTGATAGTGTGTATGACAAAAAATGGAAGATATTAACCAGCAGGAGTGGGTTAATAGGAAAGTTCTGAAAATTGGCAGCTCCAACGTCATTAAAAATTGGCAATTATAAAGTGACCTTGGCTAGAGTCAGAGGATAGAGATTGGAATAAAACAAATTAAAGAATGTAATAAAGTAATGTAACCTTAATAAGCTCAAAAAGAAAGGTTGATGGAAGCAGGCGTGCTGGCCTTAGGAGGCAATTTGATGGAGGTAGTACGCTCAGGGCCTAAGAATAAGGAACAAGTGCCAAGTGTAGGGGCAGATATAAGGGAGTAGGGCAAAAATGGACAGCAGGGCCTCCTGGGGAAGGAGAGGAGAGTGTGGATGCTGATAGTCTGGCTATGGTGGGAAGGTGAGACTTGGGGGCACATGGGAAAGCCTCTTGGGTATGAAAGCAAGATGAGGAAGGGCTGGAGCAGGAGGGGACACAGGGGAAATCCATTTGCCATCTGAGAAGCAGCACAGCATTCCCCTCATCCGCACTCTTACAGTACTCAGGCTTCAGCCTCACACTTGCACACCGCCTTGAACTGGTCTCCAGCTCAGTGTTTTTCAAACTTTTTTATCTCACCACACACTTGAACTTGCAGTTGAATTTCTGCAGCAAACTTAAATTATGTTGGTCAAAAAAAAGACAGAGTTAAAAAAAAAAAAAAGAACATACTTACTGTGCTTTGAACTTCTTTTGAAAATAATAATTAATGATCTTTAAAAAATTTTGTGCCACACCTACGATCCTCTCATGGCACACGGACTGAAAGTCACTGCTCTAGCTATTTCACAAACTCATCTTCTCAAGCAAACCTGAGTACTAGAAAGTGAGACTTGTCTTTGTTTCCCTTATAGTACACCAGAAAGACTTGGTTTTGAGTCTTGAATCCAACTCTCATTAGTTATGTGAGCTTAGGCAACTCTGCTCACTTGTCTGAGACTTTAGATACATGTATAGCTCCGTATTGGAATACAACAGCTGAAGAAATGTTGTTAAAATATATTGCCTAACATCTAAAAAAGCTGTGGAAAAGATGCATTCTGTCACATCTCATTTTCATTCTTCAGCAATCACACCTTCCACCTCACTTTTAGGGGTGAATAAGAAATCACCATTGAGAGCTTGGTTTGGCTGTCACCATGTGGCAGGCTTCCTTGGGCAACCATCCCTCTGGGTTTGACTATTTCCTGGGCATATTTGCCTTGATCTTCAGGCTTTTTTTAATAGCCCAGTGCTGCTAGCTTTCAAGATTATGTAAGATTATAGTGGCATGTTTTATTTGATACTTCATTTTCTTTTAAGAGTAGTTTTGAGTTTAAAAAAAAAAAAGCCTCATAGGCCTCATGCTTCTAAGGCCTTGACTTGTTTGGCTGAATATAGGCCAGTGGAGAATACACAGCCCTGGAAAATGTCAGACATTAAATGATCTATTCCTCTTTCTGTCTTACCTCATATAATTTCCTGATGAATCTTAAGTGCTTTAAGAATTAAAACTGAATCCTTTTTTTTTTTTTTTTGAGACAGAGTCTCACTCATTCTAACCCAGGCTAGAATGCTGTGGTGTCAGCCTAGCTCACAGCAACCTCAAACTTCAGGGCTTAAGTGGTCCTCCTGCCTCAACCTAAGTAGCTGATACCTTAGACTACAGGTTCCCACCATGACACCCACCTAATTTTTTTATTTTTAACAGAAACTGGGTTTCACTCTTTCTCAGGCTGGTCTAGAGCTCCTAAACTCAAGCGATCCTTCCATTGTGGCCTCCCAGAATGCTAGGATTATAGGCCTGAGGCACCATTCCTGGCCAAGAAAAAAGACTCTTAAGAATGTTTCCATCTCAGTATGGAGGAAACACTATTCAACATGAACAATTTTTTTATTTTGAACTTGAAAGCCATAGAAATGTCAATAGTTGGGCAGTGTCTGTGGCTCAGTGAGTAGGGCGCTGGCCCCCTATACCAAGGGTGGCGGGTTCAAACCTGGCCCTGGCTGAACTATAAAACAGAACAAAACAAAAAAATAAAAAAGAAAAAAAGAAATGTCAATAGTTAAAGGAAAGGCCAATAAGATATGACGCATAGGTGACAATGATAACAATAATAATAATAACAATATACAGTAGCACACTTTTTGTCTGTGTGAATGACATTCTAGGCCTTTAAAACTATTATTGACCAAAATATATTTTTACATCATCTTATATAAGCAAATACTCTTATAAACACATTTTTATTGTACCATTTTAAAAAGTAGAGAAAAATATGCTTCAAACATGAAAAGTTAAAAAATCAAGGTGTGTTTAGGGGGAAGGGAGGATTTGGGGTTCTCCTGACTTTACAGGACAATTCTTGCTTCTCTGTTCCTACAGCCTCTGCCTCAAGGTACTGATGAGCAGGCTCAGCGCCTGTAGCACAGTGGTTATGGCACCAGCCACGTACACCGAGGCTGGAGGGTTTGAACCCAGCCTGGGCCTGCCAAACAATAATGACAACTGCAACAAAAAATAGCCAGGTGTTGTGGTGGGTGGCTATAGTCCCAGCTACTTGGGAGGCTGAGATAAGAGAATCACTTAAGCCCAAGAGTTTGCAGTTGCTGTGAGCTGTGACGACATAGTACTCAACCAAGGGCGACATAGTGAGACTCTTTCTCAAAAAAAAAAAAAAGGTACTGATGAGTAGTAAAAAGGATAAAAGGAATGGAGCAGGAAGAAGATTTAGGAAACATGGCTGATGCATTTATCACGTGAGACCCTCAAGCTAAGTAGCCAGTCCTTGAAGAAAGAGGTTTTTCCCCTTGTGTTTGTTTAAGGCTTTATCTCCTAATAACTCAAAACACTTTCTATTTATGGTGGCTCTGAGCACTGTGCAAATCTTCTCTTCCAGGGGGCTTCTGCCCTCCCTTCTCAGTCCATCACCCTCTCAATGCTGAGTCTGCACACTCTGTAGGCTGCTCCCACCCAGTGAATGAGCCTGGTAGGCAGGGTCTGGATACAGGCTCTTAGCAGCAAGAGGCAGGGCACTTCCTCTAAATGGCTTGGGCTTTCAGACTTCCCATTGGTCAGGCTGAATCTTCCTTGGAACTATACTGTGGTCTGAGACACCTTTTTCCCTCTCTCCTTCCATGGGTGTCAGACTACTATTGTGGTCTGGAGGCTCCTCCCACCTTTCCTTCCTTCCTTCCTCACTCAATCTCTCATGCATCAAATCCTATCTCAGTGTCTATTTCTGGGTAAACATGAAACAACACACTCATCCACTATCTTATTTTTGCTATATGTTCATAATCGGGTATTTATAGATAGAAAAACTGAGGCAAAGTAAACTGCCTAAGGGGATGATCTATGTCAGCTCCACCTCAGGGCCTGAGGATTTTGATTTTCCATAGTCTTTCATTCAATAGATATTTATTGAATGACTGCTATGTGCTTGGTGCTAGAGAGCTTATCCTGGGAATAACAAGTTTCTACTGAAGAGTGTTGAGCAAGAGAGTGGCATGCTCAGATTGGTGATATAAGACGATCATTGTGTTGCAAAGTGAAGAAGGGATGAAAGCGGAACAGGACCAGATTGGAGTGGATCAGTGCAGAGCCTGGTACAGATATTCAGAGGAGAGATGATGGCAAGATGTGTGAGGGTTGCCCCAGCATAGACAGAAGAGGTGAGGGAATATTTCATAGGGAAAATGAAAAAGATTGGTGATTCAGTAGATGTTTACTCTGGACCATCCTCTCAGCTGTGCTCTAGGAAGACAGAGAACAAAAGATAAATTTCCAACTGTTCAGAAGCATTTTGCTGGCTTTCATTCAAAAATGTATGAGTAAAGGAACTTTACAAAAATGTATAAGTAAAGTTGCTTAAGGCCTAGGAATATAATATAATATAATATAATATAATGGAAAATAAGAGGAAAAATCCCAACCTTCCATCATCAATAAAATAAGAATACGGTTATAAGCCTAAACCAGACCGTAGCACACAAGAAGCCAATGATGGTAGGAAGATCTGCCAACCTAAAGACGCTGAGAGCAGACTCAAGTCCCAGATTCTGAACAGGACTCAGCCTTCTCCACAAGTAAATGTCACAATAGTGGAAGGTTTGACCAGAACAGCAGGACTAGGAGAGTTTAGGAGAACAGGGAGTCCCCTTGTGTCCAATTCCCTATCACAGAAGGAAGTCAGAGAAGGTGGGAGGCTGAGACAGGTTGATGTACCGTCTTAGTTTCTACACCCGGAAGTAAAGTGAGATCAATGCAAACAGGTGAATAATCAGTTATTAGATCTTGAAGCCAAGGCTTGTGATTTACTGGGCTTCACTGTGGATCAAATTGCTGTCTAGGACAAAAGTTGCAACTAGAGCATACCAGCCAGTTCTGCCCCATTGCCTATAGTTGTCGTATTGTGAGCTGAAAATGGTTCTCACATTTTTAAATGGTTAAAAAAAAAAATCACATGAAGGATAATATTTCCTTTATGGATAATCACATGAAAGACAAGAAAATTATATGATATCCAACTTTCGATGTGCATGCCTGACGTGTTATTGGACGACCGCCATGCCCGTTTGTTCACGTATCGTCTGTGGTTGCTTTCAGACTACATGCCATTTAGTCTGCTAGAGCTGCCATAACAAAATAACACAGATAAAGGGGCTGAAACAGCAGAAATGCATTGCTTCACAGTTCTGGAGGCTGGGAAGTCCTGGATATCAGCAGGGCTGGCTTCTTCTAAGGCCTTAGCTGGCAGAGGGCCTTCTTGCTGCACCCTCACGCGGCCTCTTCTCCGTGTGGCTGCTCATCGTGGGTCTCTTCCTCCTCTTCTGTGAGCACCAGCCCTATTGAATCAGGACCCTACCTAAGGAGCTGATTTAATCTCACTACCTCTTTAAAGGCCTTATTTCCAAATATAGTCACAATGGGGAATTAGGGCTTTGACCTCTGAATTTAGGGGATATTATGATCTGAATGTTTGTGTTTGCTCAAAATTTATAGGTTGAAACCAACTCATTGATGTGATGGCAGCAGGAGATGGAGCTTTGAGAGGTGGTTAGGTCATGAGGGTAGAGACTTTATGAATGGATTAGTTCCCTTATAAAAGGGGTCCCAGAGACCTGCCTGTCCCTTCTACCGTGTGGGGACACAGGGAGAAAGCACCGTCTATGAACCAGAAAGTGGGCCCTCACTACACACTAAATCTGCTGGCACCTTGATCTTGGGCTTCTCAGCCTGAAGAACTATGAGAACAAAACTTTCTGTTGTTCAAAGGTACAGAGTTTATAATATTTGTTACAGCTTCTGCAACAGACTAAGGAGAGACACAGTGCAGTCGGTAACAGGCTACAATAACAGAGTTAACACATTGACTGCATGGCTCTCAAAGCCTGAAATATTTACTATTTGGCCTTCACAGAAGAACTCTGCCAAGAATGTCCAAAAGTGAGAGGAGACTTTTCCCCAGGGCAAAAAAACAAAAAACAAAACAAAAGACAACAAGTAGCCCCAGTTCCTTTTCCACCTCTGCCTAATTCCTTTACTCGTTTACATGCAGTAGGTAGAGGTAGTATACAAATATGAGTAATAATCACAAAGGAAACACTTAGGGACACAGATAAAGAAACTTGGGGAAAAAAAGTGTGTGAGTGTGTGGTGGGGGAGGGTGAGAACACACAAACATACATGCCAACAAATCACTCAAAGAAACTCAGTAAAATTTCAGAGTAGTAGTTCTCCATAGTGCCAAAGAAATTGTAAACATGATCTCTTTTTAAAAGTTTTCAATCTATAAAAGGAAATACACTTAATGAAGCAATAGATATTATAAAACCACTTAAAAGGCAGAAGGTCAGCTGGCAAGGTCTTAGATTAAAATAGAAGAGAAACATACTAATGTTGCAGACATGAAAATTTCCTACATTTATGAGGCCACAAAACAAAAGGATAAGTCAGAAAACACAGCCAGGGAGCTAACAGACAGGCTTAAAGAATTTTGACAAGTTGTCAAGAAACAAAAAGATACAAAAAAACGATTGTGGCAAAGAGGTTAGATATATACAAAGGGGAAAAAAAGAAAAATCATACACTCAGAAAATCGATTTTCTTGAAGAACAAGGACACAAAGTTCATCCAATTAGTATCACAGAATTTTTATGAAATAAAAACAACTCAAATTTGTGGCTTAATTAGTCAGAAAATCAAATACAAGTAACGTCAAGTATCAACAAAGATACTGATAATTCTCTCTAAAGGTGTATCATATAGGCGTCCAGATGAACATCCTCTGAGCTAGAAAAGTGAACTTTGTTTGCAGAGATTTTATGGAAATAAAATGTGAGCCCAAATGGGTGTGCCTATTCAATTTGCTCTGTTGGTGTAAAAACAACAGGTAATCTTAGTTTTGAAAGAATTCAGGAAATAATGTATCTGTCTTAGTCTATCTGGGCTGCTATAACAAACTACCATAGACTGGGTGGCTTATAAACAATAGAAATTTATTTCTCATAATCCTGGAGGCTGGAAGTCCAAGATCATTTTGGTGACAGAAATGGTGTCTGGTGAGTGCCCATTTCCTGGCCTATCTTTCGGTTATGTTGTCAAAGAGCAGAAGGGACAAGGGATCTCCAGTAGAACCTCTTCTACAAGAATATCAACCCCGTCAAGGGCTCTTTCCACATGACCTAAGCACTTTCCAAAGGCCCAACCTCCTAACACTATCATAATGGGGGTTAGATTTCAGCATATGAATTTTGTGAATTACAGTTTATAGAAGTATCTCCTTAAAAAATACAAAGACTTTGATAATGAAGACTTCTCGAAGGAGGATAAAAATGAAAATGAAAACTGAGACACAGAGAAACCATGATACCTGTATAGGTTGTGAGCATCAAATTCATTTAAATATAGAATCACCACATTTCAAAGTCTTACACGGTATAGTTCTATAATTATAATCCACACAGTTATCTAGGTTACTATTCTGACAATGTCAAAATAATCATATAAAAATAAAACTCAAAATGTGTTTAAGAGGGGATGTGGCAGGAAGCATAAACGTACTTATTTTATTCATCTTTTAATCAGGAAGTTAACAGATACTACTTGGAATTGAAATATGGCATTTATGAAAGTGTAACAAACTCAACTACTTGGTGTTTTTTATTTTTTCTTTAAACTTTAAGAAATTTTTTATGGCTTCTTCTATACAGAGAAACTTTCAAGATCAGGAATTCGTTTAGTCTTACTAGGCATTTCCCTTATCTTCAAATAAAATTAAAATATAATAAATGATTATGATGATAACATGTAGATTAGGCAAAGTTTCTGCTGATACAGACTAGGCCTTTCCATGACTTAGAAAAAGGCAATATTTACTGGGAAACAAATCACAAACATACACACACACACACACACACACACACAATCCCTCCCTAATGACAAAAAGGTCACCTTCCTGCTGGTTAATAACAGAGATGTCTGGATTTCAGACTCCAATCTTCCTGTGGCTGGGAGCATTTGAGCAGGGAACAACTTGCACAACATTTTTGTTAGTAGTAGTAGTAGTAGTCATAGTACTACTACTGCTATCCTTTAAAAAAATGTTCTTATTATCTTATTAAGGTGTAAGTGACATAGAATAAATACACAAATTTAAAGTCTATAGTATGGCAAGTTTTAACATATAACATCGCCCATAAAACCAGCACCCAATCAAGATAATAAACATATTTGTTCTCCAAAAGTTTCCTCATGGCTTTTTTACAATCTCTCTACCATCCGCCCTTGCCCTCCCACCTCCAGTACCCAGACACCTGAGTATCTGCTTTCTCTCACTGTAGATCCGTCTGCATCCTTTAGAGTTTTATATAAATGGGACCACATGGTATCTATTCAGTTTTTTTCTGGCTTCATTCATGTCACATAATGCATTTAAGACTCATCCATATTGTTGTAAGTATCAGTATTTAGTTCCTTTTTACTGGTGCATGCTGTTCTATTATGTGGAGATATCACAATCTGTTTATTTGCTCAGCTGCTATTGTACACTTAGGCTGTTTCCAAGTTTTACTATTTCAAATAAAGCTGCTACGAAAATTCAAGTATAGTCTTTGTATGGATATTTTCTTCTTTTTCCCAGGGAAGTGGAATGGTGAAATCATATGACATGTCATTTTTTTTGTTATTATTATTTGGGATTCATTGAGGGTACAAAGCATTAGGTTACATTGATTCCATTTGTTAGATAAAGTCCCTCTTATAATTGTGTCCCACCCCCAAGAGATGTGCCATACACTGTGACCCCTACCCTCTCCCTCCTGCTCTCTTCTCACTTGCTCATTTCCCTATCCCCCCGCTTCTATTAGCTCTTCTACAGCCTTCATATTAGAATAGAAAACATTGCATTCTTGTTTCTACATTCTTGTGATGCTTTACTAAGAAGAATGTGTTCCACCTCCATCCAGGTTAATACAAAAGATGTATAGTCTCCATCTTTTTTAGTGGCTGAGTAGTATTCCATGGTGTATGTATACCACAGGTTGTTAATCCATTCCTGGGTTGGTAGGCATTTAGGCTGTTTCCACATTTTGGTGAACGTAAATTGCGCTGTGATATAGTCTAGTGCAAATGTCCTTATGATAACAGGAATTTTTTTCTTCTGGGTAAATGCCTAGTAATGGGATTGCAGGATTAAATGGGAAGTCTAATTTGAGTTCTTTGAGGATTTTCCACACTCCCTTCCAAAAAGGCTGTATTAGTTTGTAGTCCCACCAGCAGTGTAAAACTGTTCCTTTCTTTCCACATCCACGCCAGCTTTGAGACTTTGTGATGTGGGCCATTCTCACTGGGATTAGGTGTTATCTTAGGGTAGTTTATTTTATTTTATTTTTTTTAGAGACAGTCTCTCTTTATCATCCTTGGTAGAGTGCTGTAGTGTCACAACTCACAGCAACCTTCAGCTCTTGGGCTTGCCAAGATTCTCTTGTCTCAGCCTCCCAAGTAGCTGGGACTACAGGCACCCGCCACAACGCCTGGCTATTTTTTTGTTGCAGTTGGGCCAGGGCCAGGTTCGAACCCACCACCCTCGGTATATGGGGGTAGTTTTGATTTTCATTTCTCTGATAATTAGGAACAATGAACATTTTTTTCACATGTTTGCTAGCCATTCATCTGTCTTTTTTTTTTTTTTTTTTTGCAGTTTTGGCCAAGGCAGAGTTTGAACCCACCACCCCTGGTATATGGGGCCGGCGCCCTACTCCTTGAGCCACAGGCACCACCCCCACATTCATCTGTCTTCTTTAGAAAAGGTTCTATTCATGTCTCTTGCCCAGTGATGTATGGGATTGTTTGTATTTTTTTGTTGATTAATTTGAGTTCTCTATAGATCCATTCCAAAGGTTCTCTGTTTACTTTGGTTGTTTTCTCTTTAGCTGTACAGAAGATTTTAAGTTTAATTAAGTCCCATTTATTTTTGTTGTAGTGATTTCCATGAAAGTCTTCATAAAATCTTTCCCCAGGCCGATATCGTCAAGGGTTTTCCCCACATTTTCTTCAAGGATTTTTATTGTTTCATGCCTTAGATTTTAATGTTTTACTCATTTTGAATCAATCTTTGTAAACAGTGAAAGGTGCAGGGCCAGTTTCAGTGTTTTACTTGTGGTTATCCAGTTTTCCCAGAACCATTTATTGAATAGGGATTCTTTTGCCCAGTGTATGTTCTTGTTTGGTTTATCAAAGATCGGATGGTTGTAAGAGGTTAGTTTCATCTCATGTTTTTTTATTCAGTTCCAAATGTTAATATCTCTATTTTTGTGCCAATACCATGCTGTTTTGATCACTATTGCCTTGTAGTATAGCTGAAAGTATAGTAGGACTTTGTTTTCATTACTAAGATTGCCTTGGCTATACGAAGTTTCTTCTGGTTCCATACAAAATGAAGAATAATTTTTTCAAATCTTGAAAGTATGATGATAGTATTTTAATGGGAATTGCATTGAATCTGTAGATTGCTTTGGGTAATATAGACATTTTCACAATGTTGATTCAAGCCCACCATGAGCATGGTATGTTCTTCCATTTGTTAATATCTTCTGCTATTTCTTTCCTTGGGGTTTCATAATTTTCTTTGCAAAGTTCTACCACCTCTTTTGTTAGGTATAGTCCTGGGTATTTCATCTTTTTTTGAAGCTACTGTGAAGAGTATTATGTCTTTGATTAGCATCTCATCTTGGCTGTTATTGGCATATACAAAGGCTACTGATTTGCGGACATTGATTTTATATCCTGAGATGTTGCTGTATGATTTGATCAGTTCCAGGAGTCTTATGGTTGAGTCTTTGGGGTTCTCTAAGTATAAGACCATATTATTGGTGAAGAGCAAGAATTTCACCTCCTCTGCATCTATTTGGATGCCCTTTATATCTTCCTCTTCCTTGATTGTATTGGCTAAAACTTCCAGCACTATGTTGGATACCAGTGGTGACAGAGGACAACTAGTGGTGATAGAGGTCAACCAAGTTCTGAGTGGAAAAGTTTTCAGTTTTACTAGATTCAGTATAATATTAGCTGTAGGTTTGTCATAGATGGCTTCAATCAGTTCAAGAAATGTGGCACCTATGCCTATATTCTTCAGAGTTCTAATTAGAAATCGATGTTGAATTTTATCAAATGCTTTTTCCACATCTATTGAGAGGATCATATTGGCTTTGTTTATGCTTCTGTTGACATGGTGAATTATGTTTATGGACTTGTGTATGTTAAACCAGCCTTGCATCCCTGGGATGAAACCTGCTTGATTGTGATGAATGATTTTTTAAATTTGCAGCTATAAACTATTGGCTGAGATTTTGTTGAGATTCTTTGCATCTATATTCATTAATGAAATTGGTCTGAAATTATCCTTTTTAGTTGGGTCTTTTCCTGATTTTGGTATCATGGTGATGCTTGCTTCATAGAATGTGTAGGGGAAAATTCCCACCTTCTCAATTTTTTGGAATAATTTCTGCAGCATGGGTATAAGCTCTTCTTTGAAGGTTTGATACAATTCTGATGTGAAACCTTCTGGATCAGAGCAGTTTTTGTTGGGAGATATTTATTGTTTCTTTGATCTCAGTTTTTGAAATTGGTCTGTTAAAGAGATCTATTTCTTCTTGATTAAGGTTAGGGAGAGGGTGTGATTCCAGATATTGCTCCATTTCAGCCACATTGTCAAATTTTTGGCATACAATTTCCTGTAGTACTCAGAGATGATGTCTTGTATCTCTGTGGCATCTGTTGTTATTTCCCCTTTATTGTTTCTGATTGAGGTTATTAGAGATATTACTTGTCTATTTCTAGTTAATCTGGCTAAAGGTTTATTAATTTATTTTTTTGAAAAACCAACTTTTGTTTCATTAATTTTCTGAATGATTCTCTTGTTTTCAGTTTTATTAATCTCTGATTTAATTTTGGTGTTTTATTTCCTTCTGTTGGGTTTAAGATTAGATTGTTCTTCTTTTTCCAATTCCATAAGATGGTTGATGAATTTGTTGATAGACTCTCTTTCTGTTTTTCAAGTGTAGGCATCTAAGGTGATAAATTTCCCTCTTGCAACTGCTTTTGCCATATCCTGCAGGTTTTGGTAACTTGTGTTTTCATTGTTGTTATGTTTGAGGAATTTAACATTCATTTATCTCTTCCTGAACCCAACTATCATTCAGCATAAGGTTGTTTAATTTACAAGTCTTTGTGTGGGGATGAAATGTTTTGTTGGGTTGAATTCTGCCTTTATTGCCTTGTGATCTGAGAATATACAAGGTAGAATTCTATTGTTTTAATTTTGCTGAGGCTTGATTTGTATCCTAGGATGTGGCTGATTTTGGAGTATGTAGCAGGGGGTGATGAGAAAAATGTATATTCCTTAGCTTTGGGATGGTGTGTTCTGTACATATCTACTAATCCCATTTTTTCTAGGGTCACATTAAATCTTTTGTATCTTTGTTTAGTTTCTGTTTACAGGAAATGTCCAGTTCTGTCAAAGAGATGTTAAAGTCCCTGGCTATTATGTTATAGTATATCATATTGCTCAGATCCATTAAGGTTTGTTTCATAAATCTTGGAGCAGTTAAGTTGGATGCATAAATATGCATATGTTATTTTGTTCATTTGACCAGTAAAAAGTGTCCATCTTCGTCTTTCTTAACTTTAGTTGCTTGAAATCCACTTGTGTCTGAAAATAAGATTGAAAAACCTCTTTTCTTCTGATTTCAATTTGCTTGAAATACTGTTTTCTATTCCTTAACCCTGAGTATTGATTTGTACTTTACAGGCTAATTTGTCTCCTGGAGACAGCATATGGATGACTTGTGCTTTTTGATCCAATAAGCCAGCCTGTGTCTCTTCATTGGTGAATTCAGTCCATTGACATTTATTGAGAGAATTGATAAGTGTGGTGGGTGCTTACATTGCTGGTGGTCAGTGTTGAGAATAGTGTGGTGGTCCATTGTGGTGGTAAGTGTTGAGAATAGGTCTAAGTATTTCCTGTAGAGCTGGACTTGTGGTGAATTTCCTCAGTGCTTGTATATCCACAAAAGATTTGATTTCTCCACCAATTTTAAAGCTTAGTTTAGCAGGATACTGAATTCTGGGCTGAAAAGAGTTTTGTTCAAGAATGTTGAAGTTGGATAACCACGATCTTCTGACTTGGAAAGTTTCACTTGAAAAGTCTACTATCATCCTAATATCTCTGCTTCTATAGGTCAGTTGGTGCCTATTCTCAGAAGCTTGCAGAAGTTTTTCTTTCATCTTGACTTTGAACAGTTTCATTACAATGTGTCTTGGGCAGACTCTATTTGAGTTGAGATGACCTGGGTTTTGATAACCTTCTGAAATGAGTGTATCAGGGTCTTTGGTAAAACTTGGGAAGTTTTCATTTATGATAGTCTCCAGTAGGGCTTCAATTCCTTTAAACAATCTTCTTCCCCTTCAGGAATCCCTATTATTTACATGTTTGAATGCTTCATGGATTCTCATAGTTCTCTAAGCACCTATTTTGCTTTCTCTCTCTTCTTTCCTGCCTCTTTAACTACCTGGGTTAACTCAAAAACTTTATCCTCCAGCTCTGAGATTCTTTCTTCTCCATGGTCTAACTTCTTTTGATACTTTCTACTGCATTTTTACATTCCCTGATTGTCTCCTTCATTTCCTTAAGCTCCACCATATCCTTTCTATATTCTACATATCTTTTGTCCACCTTTTGGTTCTGTCTTTCCATTTTCTCATTAATTTTTTTATTGTATTTATCATCTTTATTTTAAATCCCCTTTCTGTGAAGTCCATTAATTTTTTATAGGTGGAATCTTCTGTAGTAGCTGCTTTGTGATCCCTTGGGGGAGTTCCTCTGTTTTGGTTTTTCATGTTGCCTGAATTTTTCTGTTGGTTCCTTCTCATGTGTTCTTTCTTCTTGTTCACTTCCTTGTCCTCCATTTTCCTTCTCACTGTCTCCTTTGCTTCAAATTACCTTGTCTCAGAGCTTAGGACTTCAAGTGGCCTCAGCCTAAGCAAAGCCAAACTCTTCCTTGTGACCAAATAAACAAAAGTTCTTGTTTTTGATGACAATATGTTGAAATATGTTGCTGGGACACCAGGTGGCACTATTTTTTTTTTTAGGAGATGGAGTGCACAGCCAGCAACCTCTATGGTCCTTATTATAAACTTGGTTGCCTACGATGATTGCCTGATTGTTTCCTTGGCATTTAGACCCTGCCATGTTGAGATCTTAAAACTCACAAGAATCCTTCAGGGGCAGGTCTCACAGTGCCCTCTGACTCCAGTTCCCATGGTGTGCGGGATTCCCTCAGCCTGTCTCAAGAGTGGAATTCTAATCCCAGTAGGCAGAATTAAGATGGTTGCCTTGCCAGCCATCAAAGCTATGGCAAATCCATTCCAACTGGCATTCAAATTGGGTCGTTGTATATTATTTGAGTTTGCCCAGTCTTCCAAGCTTTCCACTTAATGCTCACCTTCCCCCAACAACTGAACACCACAGAAAGGCTTCCTCCTGGACCTCTGTAGGAGGCCAGCTGATCCCAACCAGTCACAATCACTTGCCTAATTTATAAGATTTCCACCGCTCTGGATCATATGCTGTATCCAGCTAACCACCTCCTCATTGTGCTCCCCGAGCTCCTTCACAGAATAAGGACTCTGTCCCAGGTATGGCTGGGTATTTCTTTTTTCCCACTTGTTCTATGAGAGTTCAGTTGAATGGTCCTTCTGCTTTGCCATCTTACACAGCTCATGTTTAACACTTTAAAAACTGTCAAGGTGCAGATCCATCCTCCATCTAGTATAATTTTCCTTTTGCCTGGAGGAATTGCTATAACATTTCTCACAGTAAAGGTCTTCTGGTGATAAATGTTTAATTATTTTGTATGTGTATTGCTTCTCGGCCTTTTGGCTAAGATCAAGTGTAGTATTTTGTATGTGTAAAATACTCACTAGTTCATCTTAATTTGAAAGAAAATTTTTCCTGGGTACAGAATTCCAGTTTGACAGTTTCTCATGCAGTATTTTGACATATTGCAACCATTGGCTTGCATGGTTTCCAAAGAGAACTGTGACATCATTCTTATCTTTGTTCCTCTGTATGTTATGTGTCTTTTCTCCTTCCAACTGAATTTAAGTTGATCTATTTTTCAAGGAAATTTTGTTACAGTAATGGTGTCCTGAGTGCATGCATGCATTAAAAGTTATCCAACTGTACACTTTAAATATGTGCAGTTTATTGTATACAACTGGCATATAATAGTTGTTAGTTGTATCTC
The DNA here is from genome assembly GCA_963574655.1 of Perodicticus potto. Lineage (NCBI taxonomy): Eukaryota > Metazoa > Chordata > Mammalia > Primates > Lorisidae > Perodicticus > Perodicticus potto. The sequence goes on along the minus strand of CAUYRH010012211.1, from coordinate 4,219 downwards.
AGTAAATATCATAAAAATTCATTTTAAAATTTGAAAAATAAAAATCATCACAAGTATCTGTTGTAAAATCATAAATGAGAGGAAATAAGGATATACAGAGCACCTTCTCTGTGATAAATAGTGCTGTGTGCATGCACTGGGTTTTGCCATCTGTTCCTCATACTGACCACACAAGATAGGCATTATTAGTATCACATTTAACAAGTGAAGAAATGTAGGCTTTATGAGATTAAGGGTTTTTTAGAGTGGGGACTCTGAAATTTAAAAGTTATTATTTCAGATTTTTGCCTTTTCCACAGTATAGAAGCCTCTCAGGACATTTTGCCTTTCAGGAATCCTAAATATTTCTTATCCTCATTAGTTTGTGACAACATTCTTACTTATTATTATTTTTTTAATACAGGTTATAGTTTAGGATTTTTATCTTAACTTGATTTTTACAGAGTATAACAGATGAGATGACATATTTGAATTTGTAATAATGAGTTTTTCTTTCTTTCTGATCATTATTGTATGCATATTTGTGTGAAATTTAAAGCCAGGAATAGATATACTTTGTAGAATGACAAGTAGAACCAGAACAAAAACCTATTCTCTAAAGAACATAATGTATCCATCCTCTGTTAAAGTCTGGAATAGTTTGGTTAGCAGCAATATGCATGTAATTTTTTCTTTTTTTGCCATAAAATGAAATGATATGATTGTATCTTCAAATTTTTTTCTTTGTATTATGAATAAGCAACCACCATAAAGAGGAAGCAAGTTTGACTGTTGCTTCTGTTTCTTTATTTTAATATTTGTCAGTCTCACTCCCATGCCTCTCTCACAAACTCTGCACTCTGCCCCATCTGGTTCTATCACCCATTTCTCCATCTGCATGGAGAAACAGATTGAACTTTTGCCTCTGAACTTACATTTATGCTACTGTCTTAAATGTAATAAAGCCTACTTTATAAACTTTAACTTTATAATTCTTTAAAGATGTATTTGAATTTTCCCTCTGCTATGGTGTCTTTCTTGTTCCTGCTCATCAGAGATGATCAAGTCACTCTGAGCCCTAGTTCCTGGAATATTTATTATCTGTAGCATTCACTTAACTCCCTGCATGCTGGTTCTATCCTTTACTATTTCAAATGATTTGAGGGCTGGGGTCCTGTCATTGACCTCTGTGCCTCTTAATGCCTCATTGATTGTCTTCCTTTTAATAAATGGTCAATACATATTTGGTGAAGAAATAAATAAGTAAATGACTTTCAAATCTCTGGAAGTGCAAAGAAAAGTTAGAGAAAGCAAACACCAGAATAAAATTCACTATGGTAGCATAATCAGAGATCTGGAGTGTGCTAAGACAGGCCTCGGGGTGCAGAACCAACAGAAGTGAGGGTGAGAGCTTTTTATGTTGTTAGATCTTTATGCGAACTGGTGGAAACTAGTGTTTTATCCTTCTTAGGTGTCAAAATATATACTTGTACATATCAATAAGATATTGGAAGGTTAATGGTTACTGAAATATGCACTTATCAAATGGTATGAAGTCTGGGATGTACTTCAAATTAAGCCAAATTAAGTAGAGAGCTCAGAGAGAATACTGATGAAACAAAACTAACCATATGTTGATAATTATTGAAGTAGGAAGCTAGATGCAGGAGCTTTTATTATACTAGTATGTATAGTTTTGTTTACATTAATGTTTCAGTGTATGTTTATTTTTATTAGAGATGAGGTCTCGCTCTTGCTCAGGCTGGTCCTGAGCTTAAGCAATCAACCTGTCTCAGCCTCCCAGAGTGCTAAGAGTATAGGCATGAGTTACCATGCCTGGCCCTCAATAATATACTTTAAAAGATTTAGGGTTAAAGCAATAAGACACATACAATTAAGAACAAAATATTCCCATTTCTACAAATTGATTATCTTTATACATATGTCCCTTTAAAACCTTATTTGATCAGAGATAACACACAGGTCTATATTTGGAAGGAATCTATCTCTGTGCTGCATTGTCCTTTAAAACCATCACTGAAACACTGAACACTGTGCTAATCTTATGTTGCTTTTACATAATTATACTATTTCCTTCTTCATCTAAAAAATGTGTTGGATTCTTACTATCTACTGGATACCCCAAGAAGAGGTATAGCATCTGCCTGGGAGAAGAGCCCAATCTAGCAGAAAAGTCAGACTGCACTTATCACTGAAACCTTGGATTTTCCCATCTGTATAAAAGGACAACTTCAAGCCAAAAATTTGGGAACTATCCTTGATTCCTCTTTCCCTCAGTCCATATAAATGTATTATCAAGTCCTGTCAGCTCTAGTTCCCCTAACCTCCCCTCTTTTTGTCTAGCCTTGGTTTCTACCATCTTCATGTCTATTTTCTGTTTCTATCATTTACCATGATCTGTTATTTGCACCACAGCAGTCTCTTGATTGGTCTTCTTCCTTCAGTATTTCTATCATTCATATTCCAAGAGTAATTTTTTTTTTTTGAGACAGAGTCTCATTCAGTCACTCTTGGTAGAGTGTTGTGGCATCATTGCTCATAGCAACTTCAAACTCTTGGGCTCACGAGATCCTCTTGTTTCAGCCTCCCAAGTGGTTGGGATTACAGGTGTAAACCACAACACCTGGCTATTTTTTTTTTTTTTTTTTGAGACAGTGTCTCACTTTTGCTCAGGCTGGTCTCAAACTCCTGAGCTCAAGCAATACACCTGCCTCAGCCTCCAAGAGTGCTGGGATTACAAGCGTAATCCACTGTGTCCGGCCTCCAAGAATAATCTTTGAAAAATATTCACATGACAATATATGAGCCCTCTTGCCTAAGAGTCTTTGATAGGTTCCCATTGCATTTAGCATGGGATATGCAGGATCTGGCCTCTCTGACCCAAACTCATATCACTCTCCTCATTCATTCTGCTGCAGACTGACTGGCCAACCTGAAGAGATGATGTGTGCTACATTCACAGCATTCCAGATTGGCTGGGAAAAAAAAAATGCCATTTACTCTGTACGTTACCTATTGTCTTCCTGAGAAAATATAGCAATGCATAACCTGGTCCTGGTATCTTCTCCATCGCCAGATAGCCACCAGCTCTCAGTGAATACAGAGGACATATGAATAAAATAAAATAATACTTTCAATCCCCTTATCCCCCTAGCAAATCACTATAAAGTATTATCAGGCTTACATCATCAACATTAAACCCATGAAATGAATGTGCCTTCTATTTATTTGTATTTTATTACATCTCCTTCAGCTTTGATGTATCTGCATACTAACATCACATAAAAGTTTAAAGACTGGATACAAGTTAAATGACAATCACTAAGAGAACACAGTAAATATAGACCAAAAAATCAACAAAATAAGCTAACTAACCTAAAAAGGAAACAATTTTATGTTTAAGTTGGTATTTCTAAATTGCTTTTAAAGCAGAAAACGCAACATAAATATACTTGATAAGTCAGAAGGAAGCTTCTGTGAAATCAAAAGTCTTTTAAAGCCCTAAATACAAATTTAAGATAATCCAGAAGAGAAATAGATATTTGGCATTCCTTCCTGGCCCCAATCTACAAAATAGCAAAAACCAAAATAAATATCTTCCCAAGAATGTAACTGGTGTGGGATTGGGTAGTAGATACTTGTATTTTTCATGAAGATAAGAAATAAGAGGGAGATCTCCTGTGGAAAGCTCACTGCTCTGTGGATGATGGGAAGGATCTACCTTGGGGTTGATGTTGAAGTTAAGAGTCATGTAAGTATAGCATGAGAACTCTCTTCTTGAGGCAAAATGAGAACACTTATTAAATCTTTCTCAGCTTGGTTGTCTTTGGGTTGCATATTTAGGCAAAAGGCATAATAATAATAATAATGATAACCATTTGGAAACAGGTCAGTAGGATGGAGAACTTACCATGCACCGGGCACTTAGATAGACTATCTTTACCCAGACCACCTATTTTTTTTTTTTAACTGGCATCTTATGTATTTCAGAAACTGAATTTCTGAACCTAGTTCTTTTTCCTTTTTACTTCAACTTTACCATAAAGATTCAAAGCTCTTGTACCAGGCATCCTCAAACTTTTTTTTTTTTATATATATATTTTCTTTTTTATTAAATCATATCTGTGTACAATAATTCAGTCATGGGGTACAGTGTACGGGCTTCAGATACAATCAAAGATATTTTCATCAACCTGATTGTGATAACATTCAAGAGACT